>JANIWD010000032.1:0-124162 GCA_030557875.1 Candida neerlandica
CAAATTACCTGAATAATTACCATTTTCAATATTTCTTCCAGCGAGTTGTGCATTTCTGTAAGATAACTGATCAACCAAAATTGCTTTTTTGTTCTTAAGTAACCATAATACTTCCCACACAACCAATTTCAACGGCACAGATAAGAAGATGTTTTGTTGTGGATATTGTTGCAATGTTCCCATGAGCACTCCTAGGATGTTGTACTCGTTACGTAATTTCTTGATATCATCGATGTTGAATAGAAGGACTTCCGGATCTGTCAGTGGGTTTATTAGGGGCAATATTATGGGACTTATTGGCCCTTGTGTCTCTATATCATCATTCATTGTTGCGTGGCAGGAGTATTAAATACTGGGAAGTTGTTAAAAAAAAATATCTGCGATGATTTTATGTTTTGCATGATGTGCGGTAAATTCACAAAAAAAAAATAATTCACTTTATTACAAAAAAAAAATAATTCACTTTATTACAAAAATTGACTTACATAGATATTTGCTACTTCAGATATATACAGTCTATGCATCAATGAATTGTTGATAAGAATCAACAATTGACTTTTCCAAAGGAATCAAATCAAATCCAAGGATTTTATTTGTGGCTGAAGTGTCAATTTGTGCCACAGTTTCTTTAATCAATTTTTCACTTTTAGCCAAATCCCCAATTGGACCTTGATAATCTGGGAAATTTTTCTTTACCAAATGTGCAACCAAATCTGGAGTAAAAGGCTCATTGACCAATACCAATCTCTTATTAACAGCTTCTTCTTTTTCAAAACCTACCAAGTGCGCCTTTGCAATGTCACGAACATCAATCAGTGTACCAGTAAATCCAGGAAGGGGATCGTTTTGTTTTGCTCTGAAAATAGAAGCAGCAATTTCAGACAGTGAAGTCAATTGTGATTTATCTTTGATTCCAAAAGCTTGTGGACCAAAAACAAAAGTTGGGTTGACAACAGAAACTTTGAATTTTGGGCTTTCATTCTTAACAAAATCCCATACGGCCTTTTCTGCAAATGTTTTAGAAGCCGCGTAAGATTTTGCCTGATTCTTCAATCCCATTTCAATGGTTACTGGGTTCCAATCTTCTTCTGTATAAATCTTACTTGGATCAAAGTCGTTACCAGGAGTAATAGCTGCCAAAGAAGATGTAACAACAAGACGAGTGACGTTAGTACCATATTGTTTAATTGCATTCAAAACATTCTTAGTACCTTCAATGGCTGGATCAAGAACATCCTTTTTTGGATCTGAAGTTTGATGGACAACAGGAGAAGCAGCATGGATAAAGACGCCGACATCAGGGTGTTCCTTTAAGGCTTGATCAAATGCGCCATGAACACTGATATTTGGAACAACCACGTAACTAAACTCATTGGAATTGATCAATTTCTTGAGATCGTCCCCCTTTGTTTCAGATCTAACAGAGCCAATGACTTTATAGCCATTGGTTAATAATTCCTTGACGATGTTTTGTGCGATATATCCATTAGCACCAGTGACGAATACTGTAGTGGTTGAAGGCATTGTATATGATGAAGTTGTTTAATTAGTTGTTCAATTGATGAATACTTTTTTTTTTCAATTTATTCCTTTCGATAAACTTCCAGGAGGCAACTTATTTATAACTTGCAGCTCATTTTACTCGCCCCTCCCCCCTTGTTGAGAAATAATCAATCACCTCATTTTTGTGGTTCTTCTCTATTGTTGAATACTGTGTAGCTTACTCGACATATTGTCCACACTTGTAACTAAGTATGAAGCTCTCGGGAAAGCTCCTGTAGTTGATTTGTCAGCTTACCTTAGGTCGGATTCCCTATTTGGTAATTTTCCGAGCCGTGCACCCACTTACTACTTGCTCCTGTTAGATTCCAACTATCAACTCATAGTAATGAAGCATACAATAATCACAATTAATTTTAAGACGATCTTAATATATGATTATATAAGTTGATGTAAAAGAGTCCCCACCAATACCTGTAAATGCTACGACCATTGAGTGAGTCCCATTTTCTCTGATGTTGAGCGACATTTTTTTTGTTGATCTTTCTAACGTGTTAATTTTTTTTTTCAACATATTACTTCCAGGACTCAAACTCAAACTCAAACTCACACTCACATTGAATGCGATGGACCGTGGAAAGATTACCAGAAAGGGTAGTACTTTCGTTTCGCTAAATGACTTGCATGTTCCGGAAACCACATCGGAATTGAAATCAAAGTATCAAAAGGCATCAACTCCCAATGATTTATACAATTTGATAGATCAGATCGATTCAGCTATGGTTGGCATAGATAATAATCTCAACAATTTCACCACGTTGAATAGTAAAAAAATCCAACAAGATATCACAAATATCGAATTAATGAGAACTAGCAAACTCGCATCCACAATTTCGAATTCTAACAAGTTGAATGGCATTTTTTCAGGAGCAAATGATTTGGGACATAAATTGACCTATAAAATCAAATCGTTAGATCAAGAAATTGGTAATGTCAACAAGACATTGGAATTTGTGAATAACGTACAATTACTCAAGAATAATATCAATCAAGCTAATTACGCCATAGAACATCAAAACTGGGTATTGGCGGCACAATGTATCCATACCATAAGCTCAAAAATACCACCTGAATTGATATCGGGGAAATTTGCATCGGTTGTTATCCCCTCCACCGACATTCCAGAACTACCAACTACAGCAATAGCAAATTGGACTGACAAATTGACTGAGGTGTTTAAGGAACAATTCCAAGAGGCAGCAAAGGAAAGAAACGTCCCCCAATTAACCAAGTTTTTTCAACTATTTCCATTGATTAATCAAGAAGAAATTGGTCTCAACTGCTATTCCAAGTTCATTTGTGAAATCATCAATGAAACTTCGAAAAATCTTACTAAAGGCTTAGAAAGTGCCCACGAATTGAAACCAGGTATTTTTTCAACCATTATCATGCAATTGTTTGAGAACATTTCCATGATGTTATCGCAACATGGTCCTTTGATAAAAAAATACTATAGTGCAACATACCCTCTGGCTCTTTCCTATGTGATTAATAAAATCCAAAGAGAAGTTGATTTGCAAGTAGGAATTATAGCAGATACATTCTACGATTTGCGAAGATTAGACAAACATTTCCAAGACATAAACTTGTATTCATTCCCGGTATTGTCCAAAAGATTGGCGGAATTGAAAGAGCAAATGAATCAGGACCAAGAAGGTTTCCGTAACAGCTTTGATTCTTCTGATGACTTATTGCCAATAAGAACAATTGGCGATTTGGGTCAAGAGCTTTCTTCGATTTTAGAAAATTGGACCTTGTACTGTAAGTTTATCACCGTCAAATATTTAAAGAACACAAATGATGATTCGACAAAGGAGGATGTATTGGTTCTACCTGATTTGATTCGTAAATCTACGATCACAAAGAAAATTAATGAAAAGCTATTACCCTCATTTGAAAAATTGAATAATTTTTATTTCCGTCGTTCATTGGAGAAGGCTATAACCATTGAAGAGTTGACACCGTTGGAACCATATTTACTTCTAAGTAGTGAGAAATCTTCCAGCCCAGATCCGGTTCCAATTTCTTCGGTTGTGGAAGATTTAACCCTCGTGTTAAATTCTACTTTGAGAAGCATCATTCAATCGGGACTTCCAACGTCGGTTAAGAGTTTTATAAACGAGATTTTCAGTGTCTTGCAGCAAGATTTTATAAATGGGTTCTTTATCAAGAATTTGAATGACAACCAACCAAGATATAACCAAATTTTATCTTTGGTAAATCCAAATACTGCAATTAACCGCACAGCAAGTCCAATTAGCAGATCTGCAACACCAGATCCCCAAGGAGCAGCTGGGTTCTTAAAAGGTGCATCCAGTGCCTTAGGTAATGTTGTTGGAGGGTCTGTAAGTAGTTTGCAAACCACTCCTAATAGTCCAAAATTGTTAAATTTTGTCACTTACTTGAACACATTGGCCATGGCGCAAGAATATTTCACAAAAGTTTTTGAAAACATTAACAAGGATACTTATTTGCAAGCACATTTCCCATTTGGTAAGGATAGAGAAAAGATCTCTAACATATTACAACAAGATTTCTTAATTCCCTTCACAAGCATCAGTAACAAAATCATTTCAGAGAGTTTGATCAATTTATATAACCAACTGATAAAGAACAGATTGTTAATACTTGTCAATGAATTCTTTAGTGATGCTCAGACCAGCAACAACGAATCCAACTATGTTATATACTCATCTAACAATATTGACGATCCAACCGTTTTGATCAAGTTCACGTCAAACTGGCAGTCATTAACCAAACCATACTATCAGACTTTGCACAAGACAATTTGGAACAAAATATTAAGGCTAGTAGTTGTTAATTTGACCAATATGTTGGAGAAGAAATTGTTGTTTAATTTGAACAAGTTCAAAATTAATGAATTGGGGTCCATAAAGTTAGAAAAGGATGTTTCATATTTGATTAATGAAATCTGTCAAGACAACTACTACTTACGTGAGAAATTTGTCAGACTCACACAAATTGTCTTGTTGGTTGGCATGGACGATGAAGAGTACGAAGACAGTAATCAACCAGTTACAAAAGCTCATAAAAGTACCGAAACACAAGAAAATGAAGATGAATACGAAGATGACGAAGAAAGCGGTATCAATTGGGTGTTGACGCCACAAGAGAGAAACCAAATGCGTAAATACCGAATATAAAATAGTGAGCATTAAATTAAATGTAAAAATTAAGCGAATATATCTATATATCTATACACTATCAACCCCCATCTCTTTATTCTCCTTATCATCCAGCTTATGGGTCATCTGTAATAAATTATCGGGTCTGATTCTTAAGTTCAAATTATGGATGTCAAATTTCGGATGGGTGAATTCACATTCTGGACCTTTAGGACAGAACCCATACAAATATAACGGGCAAAATACTCTTCTAACATGACGGTTCTTACAATTTGGACCCTCACTACAAAACCCTTGATTATAATTAACACACTCAGGAATCTTCAGTTGTGGATCAACATGCAAATATAAACATTCGGAAGTTTGCGTACAATATCCGTTCTTGGAATAGAATAAACATTCAGGCATTTTTCTCAAGTTGTATTCGTGCAAGAATTCACAATGGTCACCTTTCTTACATAGTCCTCTTAACCAATGTTTACACACGATTTTATTTGAGTACATTGCAGATACATGTTTGTTTGGACAATTGTTGCCTTGGGGGCAAGAAGTTTCAGGATTCATTGGGTTATAGAATTGACATACTGGACGATCTGGGTTAAGACCAAAGTTGTACTCTTGTCGTAAGAACGGTTCGAACTTGAAATGTCTATTGGATGTATTTGGATGGATAACTGAATTAGACTGTAGCATAGTGGCAGTAGTAGTAGAAATAGATGTTGACGATGATGTTGTGATTGGTGATTACAAATTATCAAATATTTGTGAAGACTGTTATACATATTTTTTTTGATTCGTTGGCCACGACTAGAAGCCTCTCCTGTTCACGTGACAAAAACAGTTTGTGAGTTGAATTTTGCACAAGCGTACGCAACATCACCTTAGAAGACTCACGGAGGAATAGCTTACACAAAACAAAAATCATACCATTACAACTAAATGTGGTTCCCTCTTCCTTCTTATTCCCATCCATAAGCCATAAACGACAAGAAATTGTTCTATAGGATTTGCATAATCTCAACAGGTGTTCTTAAATTCATTTTCCTTCCCCTTTCCTTTTTTTTTTATTTTGGTTTTGTTTTTTCCATTTTAACCCAAGAGGTACCTGTTCAAAATTCGATTTACTACGTTCCGAAGATATCTACTAATTCTAGGTATCAGTTTAATATTAGTTTACAGTAACTCCGCGTTGTATCAATTGGTGAAATCTGGGATATCCAAAGTATTGCTATCATTAACTTCGAGTTTTTCAACATCCTCAACAGCAAATATGAGTAAATCAATTGCCAAATATGATACAATCGTCATTGGATCAGGATTGGCTGGTTTGACAACCACCTATCAATTACTTAAATCCGGTCAAAAGGTCTTGCTATTAGAAAAATGTGACAAATTGGGAGGTAATTCCATCAAGGCTTCTTCTGGTATTAATGGTGTTCCAACCAAATACCAACCACAACCTCAAGTTGATTCGATCGAGTCATTTGTTCAAGATACTTTGAAATCAGGTAAGAATTTGAATGAAAAGAAGATGGTTGATATTTTGACCCAAAATTCCAAAGATGCCATTTATTGGTTGAACGATGAAATCAACGTGGACTTGACCAATGTTGTCTTATTAGGGGGTCATTCTCATGCAAGAACCCACAAAGGTGATAAATTACCTCCAGGTTTTGCTATTGTTTCAGGTTTGATCAAGAAAATTGACGGTATTCAACAAGAAGCTCCCGAAAGAGTTACGATTCAGAAGGAATCTGCATTAAGCAAATTTTTGTTGGAAAATGGTAGAATAAGAGGTATTGAATACGAAGATAAAGAGAAATCCAATCACGAAGTTGAAGCCGACAATGTTGTTCTTGCCACTGGTGGATTTTCCGCCGATTTGGGATCAACCTCGTTATTGAAGAAATACAGACCTGATTTGGTCCATTTCCCGCTGTCAAATGGTGCTCAAACTACTGGTGATGGTCAAAAAATAGCTGAACGTGATGTCAATGCTGAATTGACTCATATGGACAAAGTCCAAGTTCACCCAACTGGGTTTATGAAAATTAACAATCCAAACGAAGGATGGAAATTCCTTTGTGGAGAACTTATGAGAGGTATCGGTGGTATTTTACTTTCGCCAATGACTGGTTGGAGATTTGTTGACGAATTACAAACCAGAGATGTAGTTACTGAAGCCGTTTTGGCCAAATCACAAATCCCAGATACCAATGAGATTGGGTTGAAGGCTGAAAATGGACATGGTTCTGTTCTTGTTATTGGTGGTGAAGATTGTACTAAGGCGGCATCACATATCGGTTTTTACAAGTCACAAGGGTTATTGCAAGAAGGCTCAGTTGAAGATTTGTTACGTTTATTGAAACAATTGAACCCTGCATTGACTTTGACTCTTGACGAGTTGAAACAACACTTGGCTGACTATAACCAAATAGTTGATGGTAAAGAAAAGGATAAACTCGGCAGAAGTAATTTCGGTGGTAATTTTGCCAACGAAGGATTATGTTTTGGTGTCACTACTCCAGTCCTTCATTTCACAATGGGAGGTATTAAAGTTAACCCAGACAATGCTAAGGTCATGACCAAAGCTGGTGAAACCATTCCAAACTTATTTGCTATTGGTGAAGTTAGTGCCGGTGTTCATGGAAATAACCGTTTGGGTGGTTCTTCATTGTTGGAATGTGTGGTGTTTGGAAGATTTGTTAGTCAAAACATTGTCGCGGCAAGTAAATTGTAATAGCAAGTAGTATGAGAGTAGGAAAGCTTAAGTATGTATATGTATTTGAATATCAATATCGATCTACATCAATAATATAGTTTTCCAAAAATATATTATTATTATAATTTATATTATGTATATTTACTATGTGAAATAAAAGTAAAATAATAATAAATGCCTTTTAATTTGTATGAAGCCAAATCATTATATTACACCAATTTGAAAATAAGAAAACCTATTGCCAAATTTTCCTTGAAAGATATTCTCGTTTTTCATTTTGTTTCTTTAAATTCATTGTATTATATCATCCCCTATACATGACTAACTTAGATGTTAGATGGGTACAACATAATTCTAACGGAAGCACCGAAGGTCTTTGGTGGCAAGTTCTTCTTGAAGTTAGCTCTGACCAAACCGTTGTTACCGTGAGTTCTGGTAACTTTACCCCAGATAACTCTGATTTTAGAACCTCTAATTTCTTTTGGAGCTCTGTAAACGTAAGCAATTCTTTTACCTAAGTAGAATTTGGCATCTTTGGAGGCAGCAACACCTTCGATTTGAATCAATGACACGTTAGCGTTGGTAACGGACTTAGAACGTTGGTAGGAAATGTGTTTACCTTTAACGTATACTATAATAAAAAAAATTAAATGTTAGTATTTCATGTTGTTATAAATTTTCAACAATGGGGAACTAATAGATGAACAAATCCAGAGTCGTTTTCAATACTCCAATATAATGATAATATTCCAATTAATGAATGTGGTGAAAATTTTTCGTCGATTTATTAAAACACGTGGTCGTTGGTATTGGTGATTATAATTTCCTAGTTTCTTGATTAATATCTTGAGTTCATTTGAGTTTCAACTAGTCTTCCAATACTGAAGTATTTCTGTTATTCATATATTATATGGTGGTCGATACTTTGAATTAGTTGATATGAAAAACTCATTCATTTTCTCTCAAAATTCATTATTTCTAACTCTCTTTCCTTGTATCCATTAGTTCCTTCTCATTTTCATTCCATTTTGAACATACATCTGTGTGATTCAGCCATTGTTAATTACTATAGTTATCTAAAATGGTTATATAAAGACAAGGTTTGATTAAATTTTTTTGTTCCAACTGTAGATAGTATTTTTTTTTCGCGGTAGTTTCGCACTCTCGGATTCTCGCAGCCTGCAGAACCAGTATAGAATCGCACTATTGTGTGAGTCAAAAAAAAAACTGGTGTTTGCACGATTTTAGGATTTTCGCAAATCTATTGCAGTTGGGGTGTCGCACCAAAAATAAACCCTAACAGAATGCACGTGAGAAGCCCTAGTCGCATTCAAGATCTACTATTATTCTAAGAAAGACTGCAAAAAAAATAATTATCGAGATATATGTATGTATATACTTGGTTTATATTTAAGTAGTTTATTAATTATCTGTGTATACAATAAAGAGTAGAAGCAGCTATGGATAGTAATTAAATAAAAAAATGAACGAAATGAAACAAACAAACAGCAACAACAAGATGAAGAGCTGAGGGAGCAAACCTGGTTTTTACCTAAAATTTGATCTCTTTTTCAGCATCCAATTTTTGTTTATTTAATCTCCAGTGCTTGGCTTCACCATGATCGTATTTTGATTGTTTTAAAGTTCCTGAAGGAGCATTATAAATTGACAAGCTTGCCATGTTTGTCAAACTTGTGAATTGATCCTTAACCGGTTCGTTCTTGTTCAAGTAATCCACCTTTTCAAACCATCTATTTTCCCAAGTTATACCAGCTTCTTTCTCTGACTTTCTCAAGTCACGTTGTTGGTTTTCAATCAATGATTTCTCACTAGCAATCAAATTGTAATCAGCTTGCTTGATTGCTTCAGCGACCTTGAGCCAAGCCTTTCTTGATTCCAAGTCATTTTGTTCTTCGATTGGTTTGACTTTTAAATGGTGAGTTACATTCTTGCTGGCATCATAAAATATATCATCTTTTGATGTTGGAGAGGCATATCCTTTGGTAAAGTAAGACTTTCCTGACCATTGTCCCTGAATGGACACCAAAGCATTTTCCTTTTTGCCACTGGAGAACTCGTCACGATAGATTCTAGCCTTGAATGTGTTTTTCTTTCCAGAAATCCATCCACGACCACTGTACTCAATGATTGCAACATAACCAGTAGATGATTGGATGTATGAAGTACCTTCTAATTCGACAAATGGAGATGCAGTAATCAACCCTTCGATATGTAATGGAGGTAAGGTAACCAAGAAAGTTTCACCTATTTCTGGATGTTCTAACAATGCATGACCATATTGTTTAATATTGATGGAAGTAGTAGAGATACTAGAAGTAATACCATTGTAACCCTGTAAGACGATATTGTGTTTCTTGTTCTTAATTGCGTAAGCAGTAACTGGAGGATGGTGACTAACTTGTTCAGATACCAAGTCGGTTTCTCCGGTAGTTTCATCGGACCATTTACCAACGAAAAGTTCACCCAAGAATGGATTCAATGGTTTCTTTTCACTACCCATGGTTTCGTTTCTGGAGCAATATTGAGATTTCAAAGTAGCAATGAACCATCTGGTAACGGCAATCATTTGCTGTAAAGTGATAGCTTCAGACTCTTCTTTGGAAGGGTTGGCAGTAGTTTTGATCAAACTTGGAGCAATGAACAAGTCTGGATGTTCCGCCCAATATTGTGAATATTCAACCAAGGAAGTTGGCGATAATATGAATGGTGGGGCAGTCAATGAAGATAAATCCCCATTAAAGGAGGCGATTGACTTTAAAAATGAGGTCCATGATGAGGATTTGGCATTGGATGAGGCGTCTGAATTGGACATGGTATATAACAAGCGTTAGCGTACAAAAGAAACAGGGGGAAGGGGAATGGGAGGGGAGGGGCAGGAGGAATCGGATTCAAGCAAATGTATCTGTAATGAGGTAGTAGCAAAAAGGTATTCCTTATTGTTCCTTTTCCAATATAATGAAGATCAATTCAAAGCAGGTGGATATTTGAGATTGTTTGACAACTGTTGACAACTCAAAAGAAAAAGAAAGAAACAAGATACAAAGTAAACCAGGAAAATGTGGAATATGATGTCGTAGGGTTTATCGTCTTTTTTTTTTTTCGTCCCATGTTGTGTTGTTGTACATATTCTTCGGTGCGGGAAGGGAATAATATATGTAAAAAAAAAAGCTACACATACATTCACCACTCAATGTCGTATTGCTCAGTCTTGCGATAAAAAAAAAGATGTTCTTCGATCCCAATTATGGCTCACTCGGATTATACGATACGTCCGGTATTGTGATACAACCGAGAAAGTCATATGTACATGTATTTTTTATATATCTATTTCTTCTAAATTTTGATATAAATCTTCTTCTTATTTAACCATAATGCAGCTCCTGTCCAAACCAAACTATAGGCAATCAATACTAATGATGCAATGGTGTCTGGGGTTTCTAGAGTATTGATGGACATGTTTACCAATCCCGTCAAGAGATTCCCAAGCAAGAAAATAAACAAACCGTTATTGTTGATCGAATCTAATATAGCGGAGTTTAAGTCTCCTGGAATTAATTTATCAATCATATCATAACACAACAAGAACACAGCATTATACGAAACGACCCACAAAACGTATGGAAAATTTGCCAATCTTCTTGATATGGTTGCGAAATAATCGGAACCGTTAACCAAATTAAAGAGCAACTGGTAGAAAACACTAGCAATAATCAATCCAGTAGTAGTGCTGACAGTGAAAATACCGGTTTCTTTCTTTTTAACAACTTTTGTTTTGCCAATGGTCAATAAATTGTTCTTGGTTGGATAGCTCGTGAGCACAAAAGAACCAAATGATTGTCCGAATATGAAAATGGTAAGATATCCGATAAACGAAAATATACCCTCTTTGTTCATGGTGATTAAAGATTCCATCCTGTTTTCACTGCTCAAAATAAAACGCAACAAATCAGTCTTGCTCAAAAGGACTTCATATCCTAGTGAGATTGCAATTGCAACTATAAACCTTGGTAACAAGTTCAAAAATGGGTCCAAAATAGCCAAGAAAGCAGGCAAGAATCCTAAAGTGAAGAAAAAGTTCCAATGGATTCCATATTCGGTTTCATGTTCTTGGTAGTCCAATTGCTTGACGCTAATTAAACGAATAACTCCTAAACCTATGATTGGAATAGATTTAATAATGTTCTTCTTGATGGTGGTGAAATAGCTTTTCAAACTGAATCTGTAATTTCCAGTGTGGGTTTTGATCAATTGACGGGAATTGGCTAAACCCATGGAAAACACAAACGAACCAACTCCTAAATCCATCATTGAGGTACCCCATGTTTCCACTTTGGCGAATCTTCTTGGGAAAATACGGAAATCGACAGCCAATATAGCAAAATTAGTAATGATCAACATGTGGGATCTGTAGGCAGTTATAAATTGTTTCTTTGGCAAGAAATCATTGATGTCGTCTGTTTTCAGTTTTGTCTTTGTAGTATTTTTATCGTCAATATAGTGATTCAACAAATAAACCATTAAGGAAGGAAGGACAATCATATAATGTAAATAACTAGGCTTGTTGCTATAGCTTGTTATTCCAACAAGGATTGTTAGCACGTTACAGATGAAATCATAAACAAAGCCTAGGTCGCTAAATGTTTTCTTCACCATTCGATAGGATAAATAACCCGACAAAGCAATGCCTGTAACAAGATAAATCTCTTCAATGGAACCTCCAGTTAGGTCAGAGACAAACTGCTCTTTCAATTGTTTTAATGAAGACGTCATGACGACCGATAGTTCGAATCAGATGTGAGGGGGGGAGGGGTGAGTTAATACAATTGTGGTAAAAAAAAAATATCAGAAGCAAAGAGAATGCAAGATCGGTTCTTCTTTATCAAGAAGAGCTTTGTCTTTTTTTTTGTTATTGCTATTGTTTGTTCAATCTAGATGGACAATAACGGAAGTATATGAGTAATTGGATTCGATTGAATGGTAATGCCTTTGGAGGTGGTGATTGGTGACTGGGTTATTTTGAACTTAAGAAATTGTACACGTCTAGTTGAGAATTTAGCTTGAAATTTTCAGTCCCTATTTCTCCTCCTTGACTTTTGGGTTGTAAAAAAAAAAAAAAATTTGGTTGTAAAGCCAAAGTTGTAAAAAACAACATAAAAAAAAAGTCCTGGTGTGCTACCGCAGGCACAATACAACAAAATACGTCTAAGAATTTCATTCTTCCGCTCGCATGAGTGACATGGTTTGTCGCTGTGTATCACCACTACAGCGACACTGCACAACGAGAAAAGTAACCAACTTTTTTTTCTTTTCTCTCCTTCTCTTTTGTTCTTCCTTTTCTTTTTTTGGTGGTTAAGACACAGATCGATCAAAAAAAAAAAAATTAAATTAGAAGACATTATATTAAAATTAGTTGATTTCATTTGGAAGCTATCTGACTGACTTTATTATAACACCACACTTTTATCGACCATCACTTCTACTTTCAACAAGTTGTATCAGTGCATTTTTTTTACTTCCGCCCATCAGCCGTTCCTTGTCGTAATTATATTTGACACTAATAGAACAACCACAGTTACACACTATCAACAGAAATACAGGCAACACAATAACGGATATCTGCCAATTTAATTAATTTATTATGGAAAAGGTTTCTGATTCTTTTATTCGACAAAAAGAAGAAGTAGATAACTCTGGACTGAGTTTCGATACCTCAATCCCATTGCAGGATAGAATGGCACATGAAATTGAACAAGACAAAATCATTTCTTCTGTTTCAACCAATAGCATGAACTACCCATCATCTTCATCAGCCACATCCCCACAATCATCCCCTTCCCCAATGTCATCTCCACGTTTAGAAAGTACTAAGAAGATACTAAAGATGATGGAAATATCTAATAGCAGTCCGTCAAGCATTCTGACAGAAAGTGTATTACTTTCAGATTCAGATGAGAAAAGTTCATTAGATTTACAAACAGAGAGGGGCACAAGAACGCCAAAAAGGAGTACTCGTGGGAAGAAACTTCGTCAACAAAGGCTGCTGCTGCCACCTAGTTCGGATGACGATGAAGAGGCAATCGATTTGACAAGATTGAGAATCTTAACCCCAGGTAGTAATAGAAGAAGAAAAACAAGAAAAAGTAGCGCTGGCCAAGAGGATGATGATGATGTTGATGACGGAAGCTCTGGCAAGAAATCTAGGAGGTCATCAAACAGTCTATCCCCAGTTAGAAGAGGGAGAAGAAGAGGCAGCAGTATGACGCCAGACTCAGAAACAAACAAGTCATCAGGCGCAAGAAAAAGACTAAGAAGAAAGTCAAGGGATAGCGATAAAACCAATCGATCCGAGTTCTTCGGTACTGGATATACATCAATGCCAACTTCTGGAAAGGTTTTCCGAAATTTGTTAATCTTGGAAGAAAGTCTTCGTCAACAAGTTATACAACAAAGGGCCATGAGACGTAAATATTTAACCTTCCTTAGTATTTTATGTTCTATCATAGCAGCCTTGTCGCATCATTTATTTATTATGGATAATTCCTCGACTGGAACTTTGAGGGTTATCTTGCAATTCTGTTTGATTGCTACCATTACTACATTGTTATTGTACCATTTATCTGGAGAGTATCAAAAGACCATCGTGTTACCAAGAAAATTCTTATCCCTGACAAATCAAGGTATAAGACAATTGAATGTTAGATTAGTTAAGATCAAGACTCCTTTTGTGGATAAAGTGACCGATTTGATCCGTGAAATTCTGTTATCAATTATCCAATTTAATTTGAATTTTTTCCACAAATTGTCACCTCGTTCAATTCAAAACAAGAATTCCAAAATTGAAGTGTTCTTGGTAACGTGTCAATCGCAATGCCAACCAAGGATAGGAGTTACTGATGTTAAATTGGTGTTGAATGCAAGAGTATTTAATACGGATATTAGAGAAGGTTGGGAAATGTATAGAAGTGAATTCTGGATCAATGAAGGGATCAGAAGAAGAAACAACATGCTTGCATTTTGCAATGACTCAGCTGCTGCTTCCAAGAATGTCAGTTTAAAGAGAAGAAAGAGGAAATCTGTTACTCCAAACAAACCACGTCCTGTTACTGCAACTTTAAGTGAACAGAATTTACAGAAATTGACCCAAGGTTTTGAGGATGAAAAGGTTGAATCGGATAATAATATGGGAAGCGAGTCTAGTAGTCCATTAAGATCAGAAACTTTAGTCAGTGAGTAAATTTTTTTTATAGATTTATAAGTATAGCTGGTTTATATTGATAACAACTAATGTATGATGACTGTTTTTAATCATTAACAACAGGCCAGTTAGAGATTGTGTCAAGATATATTATGTGCTTGGTAGCATAACCCAGATTCATTTAGAAAACTCTCACAGAAAAATAAAATGCAGTAAAAAATAAAAAAAAATCAATCTCATCTCTTAGTTATCAGAATTTTTTTTTTTTTTTTTAGGATTGACAACCCAGACCAGAAAGTCATTAACTAGTACACCAAATGAGTCAAGATAATATAACAACTAAGAAAACCAGCAAGGCACAATCATCTAGAAAGGGGAAGAAGGCATGGAGAAAGAACATCGACATCGAAGATCTTGAAAAAAATTTACAAGAAAAAAGAGATGAAGAGATTATTTTAGGTCAAGAAGCAGCAGAAGCAGAATTCATAATTGATGATAAACCAAGTAATATTGGAGCCAAATCAGTTAAGAAATTAAAAACTAAAGAAATTTTAACTAATAAATCCAAAATACCAGCTTTAATTCATGGGAAACATCAAGATGAGACCAAAAAAGATACCATTCAAGGAGTTAAAAAAACTGATCTTTTAAGATTGATTAAATTAAATGGGGGTAAATTCAAAAGTGAAGATAAGTTGGTGAACAGAATAGAACAAGAAGGTCTTGTGCATGGTTCAAGTAAGGATTTGTGGGGTGAAGATGAAGTCGATAATAAGAAAATTCCACTGTATATTAAATCAACTGCTGAAGTTACTAAGGCTACTGTTGTGCCGAAAACATTAAAAGAAACTCCTATAAAGATCACTAGTAATGATTTGACAGAAAAGAAGGTGCATGCAGGTAAATCATACAATCCATCATTGGAATCATGGAAAGAATTGATTAACCAAGAATATGACATTGAGTATAAACAAGAATTAACCAGACAACAAATGGAAGAACACCGTAAGAAGATTCAACAATTGATGAATGCTTTGGATGATAATATGCTCATTGATAATAATGATGATGAGGAAGAAGAAAAAGAAAAAGGTGAACTTAAGGAAGGAGAAGAAAAGGACTACTCTTTGTCAGTGAATAAACCAAACAAGTTTAAGATTAAGACCAAAACCAAGAGAAATAGAGAATTGAAACATAAGGAGAGAGTTAAATTGCAAGAAGAAATCAAAGATTTGAAGAAACAATTGAAAGATTTATCCAATTTAGAAGAGCTTTTACAAAAGGAAGCTGATAAAGAAGATGCTAAACCAGAATCTAAGAAACGTAAGAGAAGAGAAAAATTGTTCAAACATGACCTTATACAAACTCCATTAGAAGTCAAGTTATCTGATGAATTAAGTGGTAACTTGAGAAATTTGAAACCAGAAGGTAATTTATTCTATGATCAAATGTTGACCTTACAATCTAGTGGTAAAATTGAATCTAGAGTTCCAGTTGCAAAGAGAAGGAAGTACAGTAAAAAGGTTACTGAAAAATGGACTTACAAAGACTTTAAATAGATTTCTTTCTTTTCTTACTTTCTTTTATTTATTTATATATATTTATGAATACTTAAATAACGTTTTCTTTTTACCCTGTTACATCATAACAAATTACGACAAATCCCATTCTCCAAATGCATAACCTCTGTATAATCTTTCTCTTAATATGAAATATTCATCTCTGTATGGAGTCCAGTATCTTTGTTCAATTCTTTGAGCAGTCTTAAATGATTCTGGAGCAATAGGATCACTAGTTTGTCCTCTTTTAACTCCCGTTAATAATAAATCTCTAGCAATCATCTTATCATCCCATTCATCTAAATTGTATCTATCGTTTTTCCAACCATTATCCCAATATCTAATGAATTGTACTCCATGACCTGCTAATCCGAAGAATGCAGTCATTATAGCATATGGTAACAACCCTTCAAATGGAACTGGCATCTTTTTATGTGGTTGTTGTACTTTGGTATTATATTATTGTAAATAGTCGTAAAAGGCTATATGTTTTAGTTAAATGAGAGTGAGAAAATTATTTTCGGTTTGCTTTTGATTGGTTCGACAAATGAAAGAAAAATTGGGCAATATCACACGACGATTACATGGTAAGTTGATGATTGCAAAAAAAAAAAGGAATCAATAGATTACGATTAATAACTTCGTAGATGATCATCAATCGGTATACGTGGTTATTATTATTGTTGTTATTATGAATTTAGTTTAGTTTAGTTTGATTACATTAGATCTTATGTGGGGTTTTATGTATATAAGAATTTTATGTTTAATTTTTTTATTAATTTAGTGAGAGAATAGGAATAAAAATAAACATCACAACTCCAACCCCTCCATTATAATATTCGTAAATGATATAAATAACTAATAAAGCTATTCGTGTTCATGATTATTGGAATTTTTAATAAGTTCAATTTTTGGGTGTAAAATTGATCTCGGCTATTGGTGGAAAGGAATCAAATAGTAACCTTGAACTTTGAATATATAGGTGTTGGGACGTAGCTACAATAGAGTTAACAATGAAGTTTTTGAGCAGCTATCGCTTTATCCTCCTCGTCAATCGAGTTGTTCTTTTTACAAAGGGATTTTCTGTTACTGCCCCCTCCCTCTCCCTCTCCCGAACAAAGTTGCTACAAGGTTTTAACAATTGCCGATTACATAATCGCATTCGTTTATAAACTTACTGATTAAAATTTCCCAACAATGGCGTACGCCACCAACATAACCTATTCTGTCTCGAGAATGACACAATTACAGTTACAAACAAATACATCGCTAATTGTTGTAATGATTCATACAAGAGAACATCATCAACTTGTGTCACAAATCGAACCAACAATGATCAAGAACTTTTACTAAATAATTGGGAATATAAAAAGGCACCTAAGTCTCTCTGACTTTAGTTGAACTTATTTCTCATGTTTTTTTTTTTTGAAAAGTAATGCGTTGCAACAATAACGACAACAACAACAACAACAACAACAACAACAAGAACAATGTCAGTTATACAAGATAAAGAGATAAATGAGTAATGTGCATATGTATCAACAGCTAATATTACTCACTATGTTTGTCCTTGCCAATAAGCCAATTTCAGTTAATAATACCAAACCCAACACCACGCATGAATAATGGAGAGAGAAAAAAAAACGGTCCTTCAATTTTAAGCGTGCAGGGGAAAAAAAACATGAGAAATAAAAAAGGAGAGATCAACGGAGATAGAGAGGGAGAACGCTACCAAACCTTTCTTGACATTCGACAGCCAAAAAAAACCGTTATTTTTTTTCCCTTTAATTTTCTTTGCTTATAAGAAAGAATACAAATGCAACCAAGAAGGGGCTTTGAGGAAGGGTTGATTCAATTCCATTGTATTTTATAAGATCAACAACACAAAATACAACTGGAATTAAGTTTGGCTCCCCCAGGGTTTATTTTTATTTTTGCAGACAAGCAAAGATAGCAACAACTGTTATATTCAGGCGGATATATGTTAACCACTTCCTGTTGCTTATTTTCCGTGCTTTTTGTTCCTTTTGTTCTTTTTTTATTTTTTAATTTTCGTAAATGCTTCCCTCCTTGTTGCGAGAAATTAAAGTGTCAAGACAAACCAGAAAAAAAATAATAAAAAAAACATAAAAAATTGCGATCTTACATCTCCTACTACCATTTAGCTACCAACAACCATGTCAACTAAGAGGAAGTCAAGACTGAAACGATGTTTGAGTTGCAGACAATTAAAAATAGGAGTATGTGACACTGTCATATCTATGCACTATAACAATATCACAAATGTACTAACTGATTCGACCTTAGTGTGATAGAGGACGCCCATGTGAATACTGTGTTCACACCAGTAGGGAATGTATTTATGAAAACGATTCACCTTCACCTTCAGAAGAAGGAGAACAACAACTACAGCAAAAAGTGAAACGAAGGAATAGTGACGACAACTCACTGATACAATCACTGACTCTGTCAACAATAACTGGTGATGAACAACAAGAAATAGAAAGTGGTTTAGATCAAGATCATGAGCAATTAATTTTTGAAGAAATCCCTAGAGAATCCGCTTTAAATAATGCTACATCAATACTTTCTCTCTCAAGATTCGAATTATATTTGACGAATTTTTTTAATGAACGCGGTCAATTCATATTCAATTTTAATAATAGAACATTCATGAAGGTCTGGTTTTATGAATTGCCACTTTCTTTTGCCTACAGCCCTTTGGTCCGTGAGTCACACTATGCTTTTTCATCGTTGATGTTAATGCATTGTCTGAACCCAAAAGTGGTTGAAGATATTTCCGTTGCTACCGGAATTTCATCATCGCTGTTGGCAACCAATAACTTCATTTCCCCCACACAAAAACAACAATTAAGGGTAATGTCGCTACA
The DNA here is from genome assembly GCA_030557875.1 of Candida neerlandica. Lineage (NCBI taxonomy): Eukaryota > Fungi > Ascomycota > Pichiomycetes > Serinales > Debaryomycetaceae > Candida > Candida neerlandica. The sequence continues at coordinate 19,095 of JANIWD010000032.1, forward strand.
ATATTTCGACCAGTCGGTTAAACAAATGCAACAGTTGGTATCAAATGCAACGTTAATTGATGGTTCTTATAATCTAGAGACCGCCAATCAATTGTTTTTTGGGTTAATCTTTCAATTCACCTATTTGGCGTATGACCATTTATCAGTTCCACTTTTGTCATTTGATACTAAGGAAGTGGATTATATCACTTTATGCAAAAGTTATAAAATAGCTACTGCAAAGTGTATCAAACCCATTCTCAATTCACCATTAAAAGAGTTATTTTTGTACAGAATGGTCAAATCTACCGTTCCACCAGAAGACCAAGTCACTAGTCCAATAATTTTATCGTTACTAGATGATCTAGAGAAATTACAAAATGTTTACGCGGATAACCCAGGATTAAGCAAACATCATGAAATTTACCGAGTTGCCATTAACGAAATGAAACAAGGGATATTTTCAACTGCTATGTGTAAATTCCCATTTCCGTTCATGTTGTGTTGCTTAGATTTCAGTTCCGAGCTTAGAGACTTGATGCATGAGGGACAATATTTTGCACTAAGATTTTTATTTGTTTATTCATGCTTATGTGTGTTTTGTAAATTTTATATGGAAAGAAACGCAAATTTATGGACGGACTATATTATATGGTTCAAAGACAGATCAACTTTCCTTGATGGTGGATTTACACATGAGATAGATTCCTCATTATACAATTTAGTTACACAAACGGACTTTATTGTTAAGTATAAAGATTTTGAATCTTTTGACCCAAGAGTGGAATGGCATAAATTTGAAGCTGGAAGGTAAGGAATATTGGTTTTATTTATATATATGTGTGTGTTTATTTCTTTTAGATTATATTTATAACTGTAGTATTATGAAATGAAAAAAGGGAAGAAAAAGAAATAGAGCTATTATTGCTTTTATTCATTTAATTCCCAAACAACTTTTACAAACTTATCCATTCTAACTTTTTCTTTCAGCTGTATCAAACACCATTCATCAGTAGCCAACAAATCTCTTGGTCTTGGACGTCGTCTATAATCCTTCATCAAACATTTCGAAATAAACGCTTTAAACTCATTTGACCAAAAGATATTATCTTCTTCACAATCCTTCAATTCCAAATGACTTCTCAGAATCATTTCCACCACTTCAATAGGTCCCAAGGACAATACAATGGGGAAACTTCCATTGGCAACTTCCAACAATGACATTCCCAATGACCAAATATCACTAGTTATGGAATAATTCCCACCGGTAATTCTTTCTGGTGCCATATAATATTGTGTCCCTACAAATGTCGAAGCAATTGAGTTGACAGCTTCTCCACTAACACCAAAATCACACAATTTCACATTCCCTTTTGTATCCAACAAGATATTTGAAGGTTTTATATCTCGATGAATGATATTCTTCAGATGTAAATAATCCAACCCATTCAAAATCGCATTTGCTATTTTCCCCAAGACTTTTTCATTGATTCTATTGGTTTTATCCCGTTTAAGAACTTCTTTATATATACTATCCAACGATTTCCCATCCATATATTCCATCGATATTCCAATCATCAATTGTTTCTCTAATAAAAACGTACCGTAATATTTGACAATATTAGGATGTTGACATTTTCGGGATACTTCCAATTCTCGAAATATTTGTTTTTGAACATCAGGATTAGGATCAGTGATGATTAATTTTAATGCAAATACTTGTGTATTGGGTAAAAGTTCTGGTAGATGACATTTGGAAACGGATCCTCCATTACCTTCTCCTAATTTACTTATTTCAACTATTTTATTAGAATTCGCTAAAAGATGCCAATCATATGGTGTTAGTTGTTCCAAATGATGTTTGGGGATATATTGATTATCTTCTTCCGTTGATTGTTGTTGGGATTGTTGTTGTTGACCTATCTCCATGTCAACAGGTATATCAGTTGTGTCGATTGTTGGTGGAGGTGGTCTACGTTTCAATGGCTTAATGGTACTGTTTGATGATGCAGATGAAATAGTCACGGGAGTCGAGACATTAGGAGAGCCGCCAGTCGGATGATGCAGCAGTCCCAGCAGCAGACGTGGTGCAGGTATTATTTGACCAGGAATAAATTGGTGATCATATTCATTTGATTTTGTTGATACATTGGTATTGATACTTAAACTGGATAAATTATGAGTGGTTGTGGAGAGTAATCCTGGGTTCTCTTTGTTATTATTGCTAGGAGGAATAGTTAAATTGGGCAAAACCCTATTACTGGAGGTTTTCTTGGTGTTTGGAACATTGAATAATGGGGGAAACCCTGACATCTTGGAGTCTTTGAATAAGTCCAGTTAGTCAATGTTGAGATGTTAATGTTGAAATGAAAGGGTGAAATTTTTTTGTAGACGAAATATAACCTTAGAGAAGTTTCACATTTTGATGATCCCGCCCACCACACAACAGTGAAAAGGGCGAGAACCGCAAAGTATTTGTGCTCTCAAGAAAAAACAAAATCCCACGTAATTTACGAAACAATAATCCTTATTTCTATTCACCACAAATACACACACAGAGAAATACACACAGAAAGATACACATTCGCAACAAAATACTATTTATCACAGAAGTAACACTTATTTCTTTTGTCTCCTCTTTGCTGGGCCTCCAGTTGTCTTAGATCTAGCCTTTGCTTTAGGTTTAACAGCTTTAATCAATTTGTCCTTTTTGTCAATCTTATCAGAATCACCACTGTCATCATCATCTGGAATATCTTCCATATCGTCATCAATAACGTCTTCAAAATCAGCTTTAGGTGCAGCAGCCTTTTTCCCACCAAATCCCAATGAATTACCAGTCTTGTAAATAATTGTAGGATGTGTAGTACTGTTGTATTTTCTGGTGAATGCAGATTTGGTGCTTGTATTTAATTTCAATTCCTTGTTGATCATATCCCCAATATTATCCAAATCTTCTTTTGTAACATAATATTCATCCATGACTTCTATAGCTTCATCAAGTCCCGCATCTCCTTTTTCTTCTATTGATTTGGTTATCCTTTTCCAAATAGTGTCTAAATAATCAAGTCTCAATTCTTGTTTTGTAGTCGAAGTTCTAACTCTAGTATGGTATTGTAACTCTTGTAACATTCTTTGGTATTTCATTTGCTTGGAATTTTGTCCCAACCAACTACTGAAATTCAATCTACCCAAAATTTGACCTGATACTTCGTATGACGGTTTAACAGTAGACATAATCCCATGGAATGGCAATAAACTCCATTGTTGCTCTCCTGATCTGATTAACGAATTCACAGTATCTGATAAACTTATATCATCAGCTGCTTGGGCAACATGATTAATTGGTTTGCCAGGTAATCTAGGCTTTGTTATTAATAAATTTTCTTGAATCATCAATGGTGAAAAATCAAAATCATTAAAATATAAACTTAACTTGTCGTCAATTGTCAGTTTTGGTGCAACCCATATTCCCAGACTTAAGAGTCTACCAGCTATATCAAATGGTTTTAAAACAACTTGTTTGCTCCAACCTTCTTTCACTTCTTTCATAGAGTTGGCACCAATTTCCTTTTGAGTTTTCGACACAGTAGACAATAGATTGATCATTTGTCTTATATCGTTAGATGTTGCTTGTACCAATTGCCCAATGACATTAGGATCCAACTTGATCTTTTCTCTAAATGCAATTGTCATCAATCTGCTCTTGACTTCATTTTCACTTGGTCTTCTAAATGGCAAATCATACGTTACTCTATCGAATGTTCTCATCTTAGGTAACGACTTATCGTTACAAATCAAAATCATAGGCATTTTAGTGATCTTACAAAATTGCGACAAAGCTCCAGCACCACCATGGTCACCGCTTGACATACCATCAACTTCATCCATAATAATACAGAATCTCTTGCTATTACTTTGTTGTTCTTTATCGCCACGATGTTTGAAAAACCCAACAACCGAAGTGTTATTTAAAATTGACTTGACATTGGCATTTAATAATGATTTTGAACGAACATCGGATGCATTTCTTTCTAAAACATCATATCCAAGACTGTTGGCAACCAAGTGAGCAGCAGAAGTTTTACCGATACCTGGTGGTCCACTAATCAATACGGCTCTGAAAGTACTTGGATCATCGGATTTACCTTTGAAATCATTAGCTTGATATGTGAACCAATTTTCTAACCAGGTTTGCAACTTCTTGATTTGTCCCTTGTTACCACACAATTGGGAAATTTCAGTTGGAGCATGTCTATCAGTCCATAATTTATCTTTGGCAGGAATATCAGTAGCTTGTGAAGTTGAAGGAGCATTTTTTCCAGGAGTCTGGGAAGCCGATTTAGCCCTTCTTGCTTGTGCTTCTTTTTCTCTTTGTCTTTCTTGTTTTTCTTCCAATTTGGCCTGTTCAATAATCATTCTTTCCTGTTCTTCACGCTTTTCTTTTGCCTTTTCAGCAGCTTCTCCAGAACCTCCATCTGCCGGCATCATTTCCAACAATTTAATGAACCCAGCTTCATCAATTGCTTTGGTTTTCAAATCCTTAATTTTCTTAACTTTTGATGGTCCGGCTTCCGCTCCAAGAACAACCAAACTGGTACGACCCAGAATGGATTTCGTGACATTTGCACCGTATTGTTTTGCAGTTTGTTCTGCAGTTGAACGATCCAAACTTGGCATTTGGCCAGTGAAAACAATCGTTAATCCTGACAAACAATTTGGCTGAGCTACTGGCAATTCAATCGACGTAGCTGCAGTTTCATTTCTTGATGCTTGAAGAGCAAAAAAGTTCACCTTCTTGGTAGGATCAATATCTGGTAATTCAGCATCTGGGATAGTTGCAAGAATATCAAGGACTTGTTGGTCCGAACCTCCTTTTGTAGCTTTAGTTTTTGGTGCTGCTTTCGAAGTAGATGCAGATGTCTTTCTCGGAGTAGCAGACTTGACAGGCTCTTGTTTCGGAACGGATTGTGATCGTGAAGTGGTTGGTCTTTTCTTTGGACGTTCTTCAAGAATAATAATGTCATCATCTTCAAAATCATCATCATCATCTTTGATGGCACCTTTGAAGTCATCTTCATCGTCATCCTCTATATCATTATCATTAACGATGAAGTCATCATCCTTAAAATCATCTTCGTCATCATCATCTATTATAACTACTTCGGGTTTTGGCTTGGGAGTTGTTGTTGCTCTTGCTCTTGCTGTTGGTTTTGGTGCCGGTTTGGTTACTTTTCCCTTCTGATTCGAAATAGTGTTAGAACAAAAGATTCAATTGAAATCACATACGACGCGTAATTATACATACAGATCCCAGTTTTGGACCTTTACTAAAGAAGTCGGATATATCCACCATGTTCTGTTGATGGTCTTGCTTTGATATTAGTTGAAAAGTGTTCTATTTGTTTGATCCTTTTTTTTTTCTTCGTTTTACTACACGCGTCGGATTTTCAGTTAAAACCAGAACGAATTACAAAATAGTGTTGCGATGCCAGAGCGTAAAAAGAATAGAGATAGAAGTTACCCATATGACCAATTTAAAATAATAATATGTCATGTAATTATTCGTATTGTACATTAAACCTGTAAGATTGGAGTGGATAGGTAGCCGTTAATTTTATTTTGTAATTTTTTTTTTTTTTTTTTCACTTTCCACTTGATTCCTTTTCTAAAAATTCCGTCCATAAAGATACAAAACTTTGTCTAACTGGGACTTCATTTCCATCCTTGTCTAACTTTGTTTGTTGGTTTTTAAGGTTTGGCAAATGAGTTAACCCAGCAGCAATCTTTTGCAGTTCATCCCATTCTAATAACGCACTGATTAAATTCAATGCTTCGAATTTTTTGGTATCACCTCTTGGAAATTGTAAGAAACTTATGAGAACATTTGATATCAATTCTTTGTCAATCGATTTGCTAGATCCGTTTTCACCACCTTGCTTTAACATGGTTAATGCTTTTGTTAAATGTTCGTTTAATATGATGGCTTCGTGACGTAATTTTCCAATTTGCAATTGCTTGTTATGCACTTCTGTTTTCAATTCATCTATCTTCTTGATCTCTTCGTTCAATTGGGTCAATTCGTCGTTACTCTTGGTGAGCTCTTCCTGTACTGTTTTATTTTTAGATTCGTGTGATGATATGCTTTCCTCCAATTGTGCTATTTTTTCATTTAATGAAGATATTTCTTTCTCGGAGTTGGATTGGTTGACAGATACTAGGGTCTTGAATTCCTCTATTGATGTATTACATTCATTTATTTCACGGTTTTTGGAAGCAAGCTTTTCCTTGAGTTCGTCAATGGTGGATATATAACTCTTTTGTTCCATATTCATTTCATCTTGAGCAAGGTTTAATTCATTTATTTCCAGTTTTAATTCGTGCATTTTTTTTGATATCTTTGAATTTTGATTTTCCAAGTCATATTTTTCATCTTGCAACTCTTGGATAGTTGCTGTGTACTCTCGCCTGGATTTAGTCAACGAATCACTTAGTTTTTCACATTCATTGTTAAGATCAGCGTTTTGTTCCTTCAACCTATTGATGGTTTCAATATCTGCCTTGTTTGATAATGGCTCTTTCAACTTCTCCTTCAACTTTTCATTCTCCTCAGTTAATTTATCAACAAGCACATTCTTTTCTTCCAAATCGGATTCGGACTGTTTCAACTTTGTGAATATTGTTTTCATCGACGATATTTTGCTAACTAAATTATCATATGACTGTTGAATTTCGTCTCTTTCCTGTTCTGCCTGTTTCAATTTTTCAAGCATTGCTATTGTTTCGGAGGACTCTTGCTGTCCGCCGTTTGAAGTTTCTTGATTATTAGTCGGAAGGTCCTCTTTTTGTTCATCTAATTCTTTATCCTCTATTGACTCCTTCTCTGAAACTTCTTTGTTATCAATGGTTTCATTAGACTGATCTGTCGTCTCTTTTTCATCATGTTTTTGAGCCTGAGGCTGACTATTCAGCTTCTTCTTATTTTTCGCCATAATTACCACAAGACTATTTTGATCACTTATATACACAAAATCAGAATCCCGACAATGATTAAATGTGTTATTGTAGGTGTCAGAGCCTAGGACGATTCACTGTTTGCCGATGTTGATTTGTTCAAAAGACACCTCTCTCATAATTTTTTTTTTCTTCACTCACCTAGTCGTGTACTCCTTTCCTACCGTAATTTTTCTCCAACAAGTTTTTTTTTTCTTTCTTGCTTCCTCCAAAAGAACACAAACCCATTTATTGTTGGATTTTGCAGTCATTTGCAGAGGATTTTCCAACGACATACTTCGCTTAAATAATGGAGGGGCAATAGAGGCATATTGAAAATTGACCCTGTTGGGTGTAGCATGCTGCAATCCCTCTCACTGTCTTGAAATAGTGGAAATCTAGAGTTCAGAACATTTGGCACTGGGATGCGACATGTCCCATTCGCCAACATAACATAGAAACTTTTACATCACTGTTTGAAACAAACAAAGGGAGTGTCACACCCAAACAACCCTTGACAGTTGGAGATCTTTCGCATCTTCAACTTGTTACCTTGGAGTAGATTCTGAAACTAAAGTGTCTTTTTTTTATCATGTGTGACTTTTAATACATTCACACTAGAAACGACAAGAAAATCCCCTTTTATTGTCACAGAAACAAGAAACTCAGTAATACTACTACCATCGATAAATCAGATGTATCCAATTCCCCCTTCATTGTTTCTGCGAACATTGTAGAAGAAACAGTATATATGTATGCTTTAAATTTCATAGCAAATTTGCTATTCCATCTCCAATTATTATTTTTCCGTTTTGTTTTGTTCGATCCGCCTGGTCCTGTTTTGCTCCCTTCCACTCCATCCACACAGAGTAGGAAGGATCAAAAGGAATCATAGACTTACTAGCTGCACTCTAGAATGATTTGATCAGATCACCGGTACCTGTGGTGTTTCTTGTCTTGCCTTTTCTTTTTGCATTTTTTTTTTTTTACGAACACGTAGAGAAGGATTATACTGTTCTATTTTCAGTTGATGATTGTTGGTGATATGACGACAACAAAAATATATTGCTAAAATTAGAAAGATTGGAAAGAAGGCATGGTATCTACATCGAGGGTTAACGAGTTAAACTCAACACTTAGTGACCTGCGCTGTTTCCGGGAGATTAATTAGCCAAACCCGAATATGAAATTTTGTGTATCCACCTTTTGATAAAAATAGAAATCTCTTTTCCGTTTTCATAAGAATTTCATCCCGAAACAGAAATATAATAAGTCGGACAAAATTACAATTGCAATTCTTTTTTTTTTAAACAGAGCATGAATAGCAATAATGGGAGGGAAGATTTTATTTTTACACAACAACTGGTTATGCAGTCAATTAAGCAACCTAACACGGTGGAAGTGTTTCTTTTAGAGAGGGGGATGGGATGTCATTGGGGGGTGTTTTAGAGTTTCTATCCATTGATTCTGGCATTCTTGTTCTCTTTTTTTTTTTTATTTTTTTGCAATCTTAAAAGTTAGTTCACCCTAACAATAACAACACCTTCATTGTGTGGCATTGTTGGTGAATAAAAGATAAAGGGGCCAACGGGATGAGAGAATGTTTAATGAACGAGGTGAAGAATAGCAAAATTGAAAAATGAAATCTCGATATATGCACAATAAAACAATCTAACACACATAATATATACACACACACACACACACATAATATACACACAAACACGTACACACTAACCCAACTCAACTCAACACAACACCACCATTCTAATATACTAACGAAGTAATATATGTACGTGCTGTTAATTGACAATTTATAATTTCTTTTTCCTTTAATTATCTTCTGTACACAAAACCCATGAAGATGAACACATTCACATATCTCATTCTTCTTCCCTCTGTATACTTTTATCAAACCAGAAATGGCATTGGAACTAAAAACTTTTTTTTTTTCCTTTCCTTCTCTCTTGTTTCTTTCTTTCTTGCTTCCTGTGCTATTATCAATCACCCTTCCATCACCACCACTTCCACATCCACCGCCATCTACATCAGATTCAGCAATTCCATTGGGTGATCCATTCTACATTCCTTCATTTTCTCTAATCATCACCCCCTATCAGTTTGTGTTTTAATTGTTTTCTTTTTAGCTTTTTGATTTTCTTTTTCTTTTTGATCGCCAATTGTCATCCACCAAAATACCAGAACAAATTATACACACACATCCACAGTCAATAATGTCATCCATGAGTGTAAATTCGCTCATTGACAAGAATACTGATGAAGAACAGCAACAAGAACAAAATCAACAACAACAACTGAAATCAATCACAGAGAAGAGACTGTCTATGACTCAAGTGGAAGAACTACAACCACCTTTCCAAAGTTACAATAAGGCGTCTCCAACTACCACACCAGCATCCATACCTTCACTTACAAGATTGAGCGGGTCTATGTCCCACCCACAATTACAACACCAACAGTCACAACAACCCCAAGAACCTTTCAGGTCGCCGCAAAAACAACTAAGTGATGCGGGACTATTGGCCTTGTTGGGTCCCAATGTTACATCATTCCCATTTTCAGAAGACTCGTTTCAGGATGCACTTAAATTGAGAGCAGAACAGGAAAGAACAAAACAGGAGTACTATAGAGTCGAAACAGCTAATAAAAACCTTGCAATTCTACAAACTGCTCTACGAGCTCAAATTCCAACCAATCTAATACCATTGATGTGTGTTGGGAAAGTACCTGATTTAACTGAAGAGCAAATGAAAGTGATGATTCAACAACCATTACCACCTCCACCTCCTGCTCCTCAATTCCAACAGCAACAAACGCAGCAACAACAACAACAACAACAACAACAGTCACAAGCCCAACAATCACAACAAGCTCCTGCTCAGTTTCCACAAACAGTTCAACAACAGGGACCACCAGTTTTCATGCAACCAGGTCTACTGCAAGAACAACAGATTCAAATAATACAGGCCAACCAAAAGAGAATGCAACAAGAATTACAACAGCAAGGTGGCATTTTGCCTCAAACCAGTCCATTTCAGAAAGGGCACAGGACGAGTGCTAGTATTGGAGGGGGGCCAATTTCGCAGCAGGATTCGTTTAATGTAACTGGTGGTCCACCGTTGGGTTTCAGATTCGGAGCAGGCAGCTCCAGTGGGAGGAGACCATTATCTCCGGCCAAGATAGGCGCAGCAGCAGTTGCAAATTTGGCAACACCAACAACACCCTATAGGGGATACACATCTGCATCATCATCAGCGGTAAGAAAAATACCTTTGCATCAACGGCATAATTCACTACCTGTTGAAACCCCCAATCGGCAGCCTATCATTGATTTGAATGCTGCCGACCCAAATAAAGGTGTACAGTCACTACAGTCTCCTTTGGTGGGGACCACATCGACATTGCAAGTGAGGCCGATACCTGCTCAACCATTGCATAAGCAGAGTAAACTGCAAGTCCAGCCACTGCAAGAATCCATGACATCCTTTCAGCATGTGATCCAATTCCACCACTGGAAGCCAACCGCTACCCAACTGGGACCAATCAGTGGAAGTGGAAGTCCTATTAGGACACATTCTCATAAACGTAGGAAGTCTTCGGTGACTAATACGCCAATTCTAGAATCTCCAATTTTGCCAGAAAGGGGCGGATCACACGACGATGGTGGAGCAAAACAACAAGAGAATGTAGAACAAGAGCAAGGAAAAGGAACTGATGAAGATCTCGAACCTCAGTTATCAACGTCGACACCGAAACCAACGACTTCAGAATCTACACATCGAGATGATCTTGAAATGGATCCAGATATGTCCATGGATAGTTCAGTTAGTGATACGACAGCACTGAAGATAGATGAACAAGCCAATCCTCCAAGAACACATCGTCGTAACAAACTGAATTTTGCCAAACAACTCCCATAATAATATCAAAAAAGAACGAAGGTACAACATTTTTTTTATTTTATTTTCATTTCTTCATACCCCCGAATTAACAAGAATCGGTTATATTTTTCTTTATTGTAATATTCCTTTATCATTACTATTATTATCATTGCTTTTCACATCATTATTTAATAAGAAATTGGGGAAAGTTAACGGAATTGGTTATAGATCTCAATCTTTGTAATTATTCATACTATTAATTTTTTTTTGCATTTTCTACAGCATTGTCTATTCCTAAGTTTTTTTTTTTGTTATATATATTTACTATCATTATAATTTGGGAGAATTTTATACTTATATATATATAGTCATCGATCTAGCATTACGTCAAATGTACGTGGTAAATACCAATACCAGTAGAACTCGTTTTTGGGTGCAAAAATTTTTGGAGGTTAAACAATTATTTGGTTTTTTTTATCGCACCAAAAGGTTGTTTTGTCTCAGTCACTTGTAACTCTCGCCTCGGTATTGTTTCGTCAGGTGTTTCTCGTACGATAAGCGGAAAAGGAAAAATCTTCTCTAATCGTATATATAAATAGCAATTACACCTGATCCATGTCGTAGTTAAGATTGCTTCTTTTACTTCTTGAATGCCAATACCCAAATATTCCGTCCGCTAGTCACGATGGTTCATCCAGCTGCAGAGAGAATACGAAATTTACTCTTGATAATGAGCAAACAGCGGGGTTCACGACCGTTACCCCGTTTGATAGTGCGGTTATTTCAATTAGTTCAATATTTGACCAATTTATCTGTCAAAACAGGTATAAAAATATTCCGAGTCATATTTATTCAACGATCCACAGTCAGTACATTCTTATTTGCCTATATATATGAAGTCATCCCACGACTCTTATCACGGTTCTTCCGTCATTTGTACAAGTTAGATTTCAAAGGATTTGGCAATGAAATATTCAATACATTGACCGATCCATTAGATCCGGCGAGGTTACCTATATTTATGACAAAGTTAGTGGCAACTTTAAATGCATTCACTCCAATATATACATCTATGTTGGATACATATATCAAACAGGAACACGTTCCATTTTTCAGTACATTTTTGGCAGCGTTCACTTCGGCAGCATTGAATTTCCCTAGTTTCCAAGCAATGAAATTAAAAGAAGATAGATATTATACGTTAGATTGGACATTAATTTTGGTAACAAGAGCATTAGACACTGTGGTGACTTCGAATTTTGCCAAATTAATCAACCCCAAAACGAAAACATTCAAGCGATTAGATGCATTGGGAGATGTGTTGATTTTCATAACTTCGTGTTATTTCATTATGGATAATTGGTTCTATAGTCCAGAGAAATTATCCCCTGATTATAAAAAATGGATTGACCAAGCAGGTAAAGTTGATCCTGAATTGCTTCAAGGCATGCGATATCTCAATTCTAATGAGGTCAATTATGACCCACAAGATCAAGACCACCCACATCATGATCATTTTGAGAAATACTGCGCAAAATACGGAAGGGACCCCAAATATGGAGACGCTACAAAAGTGGATAGACTACCTTGTGAAATTTTTCATGAATTTAAAACCAAAAGCTGTATTAAACATGCAATTATTCGATTCTGGTCCCAGTTTGAATTTGGATTCAAGGCGTATTTTGCCATTAATGCCTTCTTTTTCATATTTGTCAAGACCTTCAGAACAAATCCGATCCGATTATTAGTGAAAACTATCCGATCAGCTTCGTTCTTGGGTGCATTTTCCGCGCTTCAATGGGCTGTGTTCTGCTTTGTTCGAAATCATCATCCAAATTGGCTCGGACAAAGATTTTGGGATGTATGGGGGTTAAGAGCCGGTGCAGCAGCATGTGGAACTAGTATTTTGTTGGAATATCCTAATCGAAGAAACGAATTGTCTATGTTTGTAACACCGAAGGCTTTGGGTACTTTTATCGATCCAGCTCCTACTGATAGAAACATTAAATTAGAAATTACAGGGTTTAGTTTAAGTTTTGCTGTATTGATTGCATATGCTAAGCTGAATCCTAAACAGTTAAGAGGTCTTTTAGGTAAAGGTTTGAGTTATATGGTGAAAAATTAATATATATTATATTTGTACTATTATTGCGCTTCTTGATATTGCTTGTACAGATCGTCTGCCATCACTTCTATTTCCTCTAGATTTAATGCTATCATATCATCGCCTTCTTCTTCTTCTTCCTCCTCCTCTTCTCCTTCATCTTTCATTGCATCAAGATTCATTTTCTCAAACGTTATATCCACTTTCGTAATATCACTGATTTCTTTCTTCAAATCATGGGCAAGGTTTCTAATGGTACCTTCCGATATGTTGTCACTAATAAGATATGCACAAAGATCTTCTAACCAAATCTTATCATACACATAATAAATATCATGAAATCTGAATAACTCTTTCAAATCAATCAACGCTTTCAAAATAAGTCTCTTACCTCCTCTCAAAGTATAATATACATCATCCCAAACTTTATTGATCATGTTAAAACTTCTATGGAATGGGTATGATAATGCCCTTCTAATGCACGTTATAATAGCAGCTTTTAAAACGTTATTCAGACGATCCATAACGATTTTAGCATCAAGAAAAGAAAATTGGGGTACGATTTTACCAATCGTCCATGCACTTTCTATATTATGATCACCTTCATTTTCTCTAAGGTCAAAATTATAAGCAAACAACAAACAAATCAATAATATTAATATTTCTGGCTTGTATGAATCGTCAATAAGGTACGACTTCCTTGGAAATTGCATCATTTTCTCTTGTTCCTCTTTAGTGAATTCAACTGGCATAACTGCGGTCCTTTCATTCTCAAGTAAGCTTTGTTCATGTTTATACCATTTAAGGAATTTCTGAACCAAAGGGTTTTTCCAAGCAATTAAGCTTTTGAAGTCTTTGTCATCATCCATGGCAGGGTATTTTTCCATAATATAATCAGCAGCATATATTTCGGGATCAAATTTTATATTCTCTTTGATTAATCGCTCGATAATACGATCTGTATCGGGAGTGCTTTCAGGATTTCCTAATTCGTTTATATCATTCCCATTTGCCATAGACACACCGACAATTTGATCATATTGATTATTAAAACCGTATTTGGTTGGTTGTATAGTTACATTGGAGTTTGCAGAATCATCACCAAGTTTCTCCAATGAAGAGTCAACTGGCATTTCTTGTTTGACTTCCCAATTGAACTGTTCACCTTCTTCAAGATCTTTTTCAGCTTGATCTAGACCATTTCCGTTAGTATTATTATCGGTACTTAGTTCTTCAATCAATGGTTTGTTGGATTTTTCTTGTTGTCCTACATCACCTAGTTTTGGTTCATTGGTTCTTGCCAATAACTTGGCAGTAAGATCTAAGTCGGGGAAAAATTGACCCTTGTTTTCTTTTGGAATTCTGATTTTAACGCATTCCGATTTAGAATCATATTCGGCATGAGACCTTTCATCTTCTATACAAGAATAAGGTAATCTTAAACGTAAATAATATGGTGGTAAGGAGAAGACAAATACATCGTTGTTAATTGTCATCTCTATATTTGGTGCACTGAATCGGATATGTGAGATTTTCACATCGATAAATATAAACTCATCGTCTTGGGTGATCGTGAAGAACGGGGTAATCATTGTTAGGTTAGGATGGTTATAATATTGTCGCTTTGAACGTTGAAAGTTAATTTGTGCTGCAATTTTAATTGTTTCCGATGAATCGCGATGGAGGTTCTGGGATGTGTGTTAGATCGACTGAGAAAAAAATTTTATATTCTACAAAAACCTGTCTGAATATCTGAATTTGGTAATCAAACAAACAAATAAATAAAACATCACTTCCTACTACCATGAGTCCAGTTGAACAACCTGTTGATACAAATCCCGAAAAACCCAGAGTGGCCAAACGTAGATTTGTGGGAAGAAAACCTGAAAACATTAATGTCAAAGAAGGAGAACAACCAGTAGCCAGAACTGCAAATGCATCTCGTCATATAGGTAGAGTAATGAACCAGATCCCAGATGAAATACTAAACGACGAGGAATTAAATGAAGCTATCAAATTGCTCCCATCTAATTATAATTTTGAAATCCATAAAACTGTATGGAATATAAAGAAACAAAATGCTAAAAGAGTGGCATTACAAATGCCAGAAGGTTTATTGATTTATTCCTTAATTATATCAGATATTTTAGAACAATTTTGTCAAGTTGAAACAATAGTAATGGGGGATGTCTCATATGGTGCTTGCTGTATCGATGATTATACTGCCCGTTCTCTAGATTGTGATTTCATTGTTCATTATGCCCATTCCTGTTTGGTTCCTATTGATCTAATGTCCATCAAAGTATTGTACGTCTTTGTCACTATCAACATTGATGAAACCCATTTAATAAATACCATCAAATTGAATTTCGAACGAGGAAGTCAAATAGCCATATTTGGTACCATTCAATTCAACCCAACCATTCACAGTATCAAGGCCAAATTAGAAAATGACGAAGAAAAACCAATTTATTTAATTCCACCCCAAACCAGACCACTTTCTAAAGGGGAAGTATTGGGATGTACATCTGCTAAATTGGATAAAACTCATATTCAAGCAATGATATATATCGGAGATGGTAGATTCCATTTGGAAAGTTCTATGATTCACAATCCTGATATTCCAGCTTATAGATATGATCCATATGGAAGAAAATTCACTAGGGAATATTATGACCAAAAACAAATGATTGAAGTTAGAAAAGATGCAATTTCGGTAACTAAATATGCTAAGAAAGTTGGATTAATTCTTGGGGCATTGGGAAGACAAGGAAATCCTATAACTTTGGATAAACTAGAGAAAGAATTACTGGGTAAAGGTATACAAGTTGTCAAAATCATCCTAAGTGAGATCTTACCATCCAAGATCGCCATGTTTGATGACATTGATGCGTTTGTTCAAGTTGCTTGTCCTAGATTATCGATTGATTGGGGTTATGCATTCAATAAACCATTGTTAACTCCCTATGAAGCTATGGTAATGTTGGAAAAGGATACCATGGGAGATGAAAAGGTTTATCCAATGGATTATTATTCAAAAGATGGTTATGGAAGAGGTAAAATACCTGACCATAGCTACGTATAGAGAAACATTCATTAATTTGAAAGGGTGTACTATTTTGTTCCCCTATATATTTATTTCTGGTTGTTTATATACATCCTCAATACCCAATAATGTTGCCAATTCCAAATCGGACCATGTAAATGAATACTCTAAATATTCTTGGTTTATCAAATTCAATTTAAAGTAAAATTTAACAAACTCCAAACATGAGTTATTTACAATTTCATTAACTGCAATTGGGGAATTCAATTTTAGAAGTGTCAGTTGTATTTCCATCATAGCATTTGGCAAATATTCTTGTATGAGTTCATCTACTTTGGTGAAATTGTCAATTGCGTATAACTTGTTTTCTTTTATTGGTTCATAAATTGAAACTTCAAAGAAATCATCTGTGAATGGGCAAATCATGTTGATAATGTTATAATAGTCGTACAAGTTACATTTGTTCAACATTCTAACCAATTCCAATTCTGTTATTTTGGTGGTCATATCATAAATCATGTCGTTTATCTCCAACACTTTGTCAGTCAACAATGTAACAGGCATGATTTTAGATAAAATTAAATCGAGAAAATTGGATTTAATTAGCAAGACATCTCTCTTTTCTGAAATCACCTTATTAGTATCCACATGTTCATAGAAAATTTCAATTGGTTGATTGATAATTAAGTTCAAGAATTTTTTGTTGTCTTCTGCTGACAAGTTTAACATCGTCTCTGTGGAAATTTGATCAAACAATGGTAAAATATCAGAATAGAATTCAATGATCCATTCTGGTGACTGCAAATCCAAGTTTAATTCCAATTTTGCCAGATTACTGGTTTTAATAGCGGCCAATCTATTTGAAATAATCATAAATATACGATCCTGGCAGATTTGTATCAATTGTTTGATAGTTTCAAGTAAGTTCCCAGTATCTTTCAATTGCTTGGAAAACATGATAGAATATAACTCAACGAGATTGAAGATCTGCATTACGGTGGAAAGTTTAGTTTCACTTGATACAATCTGTTCAACACGGGCTTTGACGGGACGTGATAACGATTTTAAGATCTTGTCAGTCACATCTTGTATTGAATTCTCAAATTCTTTATCGTCGTCATCGCCCATGTTAAATATACTTGTAATGGTCTCTGATTCATTGACTGCAACAGAATGGACATATGCCAACAAATCACCAACAAATCGTATTGGATCATGGGCAGACATGAAAATGGGTCTCGACTCACTTGACACTGAACTTGATCGTCTTTGTCCATTAACTTCAACATCACCTTGTATTTGTTTATATAATTCATCAAGCAAAACCTTGGATCTCGATTCACTAAATGTGGTGACAATAGAATTAAAATAGTTTAATTTATTTTGTAAGAATCTGAAACAATTATGCAAAGTCACCAATCTTGATTTGGAGTTCAAGGAGTACAAGTTACCCAAAGTTTTATTGGTATAACTCACAATTCTATCCATTGCTCGGTTTATAATTTGATTACTTTTAGCAATAATCTTTAATCCTAATTGAGGATTATCCAAAGACAAAAGAATCGAACAATTTTCATTAATCAATTCTGCACGCTTCAAAACCGTGAAAAATTCATCATTCAATTCACCTGAATTTAAAACAAATTCTTCATACTCATTCAATGTAAATTTCTCCTTGAAATTAACCAACAAATTTTTCTTCAACCCAATTAGTTGTTTATTCTTATCCAAGTTATTGATCTGAGAATTTAAATCATTAGTGAATTCGAAATTCTTATTGATTTTGTTGTTGGTTTGTTTGCTCAACTCATTCAATTTTTGTAATTTGATTTCTATATTCTTCAATTGTTTAATAGTCGGTTGGTATTGTTTGAGTATACTTTGTTGATTCTTGATAATTTCATGTTCTATTTTCCCCTTAAATTTCTTTCTTGAAATTGAACCGGTAATCCCTGGTTCAATCAAATCAACAACATACGAATCTGACTCTTTTTCGAATCTTTCTTCTAAATTTGTGAATATTTCTCTGATGTTGGTATCACTTAGTGAATCATTGAGAACTCGGGACAACCTTGTAGATAAAGTATTATGACTAGCGCCATCTTGAACATCATTTGCATCTACTGTATCTTCATCTTTTTCTCTATTAAGTAAACTGATTGACATTTGAGCATATTTCTCCATAAGTTCATTGGCATTTTGTTGAGTTGGATCGGTTTCTTTCGGTTTGTCAACATTTAGTATATTTCTAAAGTTTGATAATTTTTTACTAAATTGATCAAGATTGGAACTAATGGGCAATGCTAATGGTGGCTGTGGTTGTGGAAGAACGCCATCGTGGGACGTAGATGCGTCTTTGGTGAACGTGTCAAAGTCTATAAAGTCCATGAGTTGATTGTTGGTTGTCAAAATCGATACAGCACAACACCTGAACTTTTTTTTTTTGATTTCTGTTCAGTGTAATTCCCAGTATCTCCTCTGGAGCTACCAATCACCACCTAAGATTTTAATTTTACAAATAAATCACATACCAATTCCAGAAATATACACCTCTAATATCTATTGAAACCAAACTAAATAAAATACAAAAGACTCTAACCGCAACAGTGCCCTAAATAAATTTAAGAAATGAAAAAAAACCCACGAAAGGAACGATATAAGTTGTTGAAAATAATAATAATAAAAATAAAAAAAAAAAAAAAAGATTACCAGAATGAATTAACATATACTCATAAAATAGAAACAGCACACCTCAGTTATAATTGTTAAAAATAGAAAGCCCATAATAGGGAGTCAATAATTGTCACGTTAACAAATCATTAATAGTCATACCTGTTTTAACATTAGTATCTCTTGGAGAAGATCTGGCAACGGCTTCTCTGTGATTGTTAGAAACACCACTCAATCCAGCTGCTAATAAAATAGCAGAAATTCCTCCATTTTCGGCTCCTAATCTTGGACCAAACGACTTCTCTTTTTTCATATTGCGAGGACTAGAACTGTCTTTACTTAATGTTTGTAAACATTTAGAGGCATTGACAATATCAATCATTTCATTGAAAGAAGGGATTTCTGAAGTCAGGTATTCATTGGATATCGGGGTGATTCTTTCACCTGAGAAAACTGATGATGAAATACTGCTGATACTACTAGAACTGGAATAATGACGTTTTGGTGGAGTTAAAGGAGCATTATAGTTACTTTCACTTGTGCTGAAGGTATTGTTATTGTTGTTGTTGTTACTGTTGCTGAATGGGAAAGAACTTCCATTGTATTGCATGAGTGGTGAAGGTTGGAGACTTTGTTGGCCAGGAATCAATGCACCAACAGGTGGAAGAAGCTTGTTATTGTCATTGGCATCAGCATTGCCATTACCATTGTTCGTATTGGTGTTGGTTGTATTGATTGGTTCTTGCATGCTAGTACTAGTAACAATAGGTTGTGGTGGGGGTGGTTGAGGTATTGGTAATGGTAACGCACTTTCTTCAAAACTATGTAAATCGTCCAATTTCAATTCCCCAAAACCTCTTTCATTAGGTTTCAAACATGATGGAGGAAAATCGGCTCCAAAAATAGGAACCAAAGAATATCTGATGTAATAACAAAACCTACGAGCAAGAATCTTACACAATTTATAAGGTAACCAAGTACCTTGAATTTTCAAGAACCCTCCTCTGATCCTCTTGATATAATGTTGGTATTCTTTTGGTGTTGATTCTAATAATTTGACGATATCTGCTTTCATATGGGATGGAGCAACGTTTGCTTCTTCAACATTTAAGGACGCTTTCCAAATACCAGTTAAATGCACCCAACCAGTTTCATAATCCCAAATGACCCAAAGGTTATTGACAGGGTATTCGTATGCAGTGATATAGTTACGTTGTGGATCAAGAGCAGAGGTTGAATACTTTTTGATTTCAATTTTGGGATAAATGAACTTGTTAAGAAACTCTGTATCATATGAAGACAATCCGTCACCTGCTGAAACTCGGTAGATTGGGTAATAAATATTGTTATTGGGGATTAAAGTATGGTTCCGTTTGGATTTCTTTGTCTTTATTTTGACTGCGAACTTAGAAACCATGCTGTCGTTGTCTCTTTGTCTTTTCTGATGCGCCTTAGATACCTTATTTGACTTCATCATCGATTGAGTAGGTGATTGGTGGTGGTGATGGTAATGTTGTTGTTGTTGTTGTTGCAGTTGTTGTTGTGATTGTTGCAACTGTTGACCAAAGTTGAATGGTATGGTCACCTGATATTGGTGAGACATGTTTGGACTATTTGTATGGGTAGCTGTCGGTTGAGCGAGGTACGAAACCGTATAGAATTGGGCGGTCGGTGCGTTCGGAAGGGTATTGTCAGGAGGGATAGACGAGGATGGGGCGAACGTCGTTTGCTGTTGAAGATTGGTATTTGCAACGCCGACTGATTCGCGTTGGAACGATGACTGAACTGGCTGGTGTCCTGACACTGAGTGAATTAATGGTAATGAATTTTGGTGGCTCAATTCGTTTGAGTATGAATCAGGTATAGATGACAGGGATGAATTCTGTCCCTGTATGAGTTTCTGACGCTGTTGAATAGTAAATAACTGTTGTTGTGGTTGTGGTTGTGCAGAATGATCTGTTAGTGGTGGTGGTGCACGGGAATAGTTTTGGAGATGAGACTGAATCATTTTGTGCGGGTGTGCCTGGGGCCCAATATTTATACCAAATTTTTTTTTTCTCTTGGGAGGGGGTTGGATAGAAAGGGAAGGCAAAGGGAGACAGTCGTATGTTGGTACCAAACAGTCGATTTTGTGGTGCGAAATCCTCGGACCTACAGGAAAAAAAAAATATAATACCACGCAAAGAAATATGGGGTGCGAAAAATTCTGTCGTTTGATCCCAAACGAACTAAAAAAAAAAACTTTTAGTGTAAGGTTAGATTGCTATGGCCCGGAAACGATCAATACGCTTTTTTTTTTTTGTCTTTTACACTCTTCTTTCCCTAGTTTTCTTTTTGTAATCGGACAATGGGGAAACGAGAATAGCGAGGGGGGGTGGATTCAGATTGTGTCGTTTTAGTAAATAATTATTCAAAAAGCGGCAGTCGGGAAAGTCTTGCGCGGCAACGAGGGAGCGAGCGAGGGGATTAGAAGATGGTTTTGCGTAGTTGGAATCTTAAACTGGGAAATATCTCTGTTGACCACTCTTTCAATTGAATACCTTTTTTTATACCCAATTGGTAGAATAGGGAAGTAGTAGGCTAATGAGTTACAGATCTGAATTGTAAAGATGATCTTACTCTGTTGCAAGGAAAAATTCAGAAAATAATTCGAAATTTATATATCTTTTAGTTTCGTTTCTCGTCTTTGGTACGATCGAATTTTTTTTTTATTTTTGTTGTTTTGCGGTTACACTTATCTCCTGGTGTGGTTGGGAATAAATCTGCAAAAATAATCTGGTAGCTGAGGAAGAAGAAGAGAATGAGGAGGAGCAGGAGGAGCAGCTGATGGGTGTGGGTGTGGGTGTGGAATAATATAGTAAAAATAAAAATAAAAATGAATGATGTTATGGCTTTAGTGGGTTGCTACTGGTGTCGTTTCTTTTGCAGTTATTTCTTTTTCGTTGATAAGTTTTGTGGATTGAAAAATATTTTTGTTCTATGTTGGTCTTTAAACGAAGTGTAACAATATTCAATAAGGAGGAATTAACAGGTGGGCCACTGATTTGAAACAAGCGAAATACAATAACGGAAAATATAACAATATCAAAAATAAAAATAAAAAAAAGGAAAAGGAAAATTGAAATTCATTTGGAAGAGTCGGATAGCCAGGGATCTCATCTATTTTATAGGAAAAGGAAATTTTTCGTCGGCAATGTTAAAAACCGGTAGGACAGTAAATCATCGAAGAAAAAGATTCCTTTTTGGAAGTTTCCCTTTTTCGTTTCTTCGGTTTCTGTAACCTTTAGTACAATGAATATGCAAGAAATGTAAGGATCAAAGTCGTTGTTAGAACTTACGTCAAACTTGTATGAAGAAAATAAATAAAAAAAAAAAAAAAATCCCTTTCACATATACTTTTGAAATCACAATACCAATTAAACTGCTACAAATCTCTCTCTCTCGCCCATTGTGCACAATCTATTGTTTCGAACACCACCAGGCTTGTGCATCATGTAAGGTTTCCTAACCTATATTACGTACATTTAGAAGATTAGAATATTACAAGATATTAGATAATAGAATATACAAGAATAACAAGGATAAGAAGAAAAAAAAAGCCATAGTGACAATCAATTTACAAAGGTTTAATGTACACTGGTATATCTTGTCGATTCAACTGGGAGAGATGGCGTCACCATTTCTATTATTATTTGAAACAATCAGCTAACCCTGTTAATGTTTTATTACAAATTTTAACGTAAACTGTTTAGAAGAAAAGCCTGCATTTCTTAACCCATCGGATTAAAGTTATGGTTTCGAGGAGTGTGATTATGATAACTTATCCCTCACTCCTTAATGATTCATCTTTGTTAATTGTATTTCTTTTTTTATTTTATTGGCTTTTATTGGGTTTACTGAGTTTATTGGGTTTATTTGGGCTTTTCTTTTCTGCATTTTACTCTTCCTATTGTATTGAATATTATTATTGCAAATTTCGAGAGTCTCTTTAGTGCACTTAAGCTCAAGCGCGTGGAGACGGCTACAAGGATTTGTTCACAGGAGAAATATTGAGGAAAGGAGAAGAGGAAAAAAAATAGGAGACAATGGGAACTAAGACAACCCAATGGGTGGGCCTCTTGGATACCAATTGGCTGATCAGATGAACTTCACTTTTGGCAATTTTACGTTTTTGTTTAAAACATAAATGTAAATATTGAATTTCACATGAACCCTAAATTTTTTTTTCAATGATTATTAACTCATGGTGCTGCTATCCTTGTTCGATGGTCGAGTAGAATAAGGATAGGAAGACTCTAACACAGTCACTACCTCTCTACCTATCTCTTTCTCTCTTTCTCCAGCCATCCCTTTCCATGTCTTCCATTCCTTTTTTTTAACTCCCCAAGATCCGTTTAGAAGTTTGTTTGAAACAAATGTCCGAGAGATGCGATTGCTTTGTGATATAGAAAGGCGTGATGTAAATTATTAAGAATATGATAATGGCAATGATAATAATATATTTTCTTTTTTTTTTTTTTCGAAAAGATTAAATTTTTTTTTTTTATTTTTTTGTGTTGTTCGAATTTCAGGTTGGACGATTCAACTTCCGTACTAAACAGTAAGGTAAGTGAAGAAGTGATAAACAATGGGAAGACAGAATACGCTCAATTTCTTTTTCTGTCATTCTGGACATTTCGACTCTTTGGTGGGGTTAGTTTTAAGTTCTTCCCATTGATGCAAAGAAGATGAAGAGGGATTGATTTAACCACATCTCGAGAGAGGGAGAGATCTTTCTCTCTCGAAATAAACACCCTATCCTTCAATTGCTCAAACCCATTATCTTTTTTTTTGGGGAGGAGGAGCAAGCAAGAAACAACTGCTAGGTAAATCTTCCCAAAGTGCAGCTCTTCACTCCCTTCGAAACAGATTCGATTTTGTGTCGTTGATCTCCGTATTGGTTCATAACTCCCCACAAAATGCACAAAAATTGCGTTTAATAGGTTCTTCTTTAGAAACCTATAAATTGCTACTTTGGAGGACCAATAGTTAACTACTAAAAAATTACAAATTTATTCAATATGCAAACCATCCTAAAATAAAATGAAATGAGGCATACTCTTTGTTTACTTACTGCGAGTAATTGTACTTTTCCATTTCATTTACGAATAAGTTGAAGTTCCTTTTTGTTCTTCCTCAATCAATATATCCGAGGCTAGCATGATGTACTGTATCTTTTTAGTAAGTCTAGAACTATGCCTTGTATCTTATTATATTTTTAATATTTTTTTTTCGCAACTATATATTCCAGTTGACAACGTTCTTTATTATTCAGTTGCTTTGAAGTTACAAAGTTTTTCAACAGAACAATGCACGCACCTTTCGCTCATCTTCTTGAACTTCTGCCACAGGGTAGAAGGACAATCTTTCTATGGCGAGAAGGGGGGATGGAAGTTTGTCAATCAGAAAGACCTAGAAGCGAATTGTACATTTCTTTTGAGAAGGGAGGAAGCACAACACCTCACTTTTCCTTTTGGTACTACTGGGAAGAAGTCTGCAGGGAATAAGGAATTTCATGTAATTATGAAACTTTATCATTATCATTGTTTCTCTCACATCATATTTCACCTAAAATAACGCACAGCTGATCTCCTATCTACCAGTTTAAAACCCCGTAGATCGTTTTCTTTTTTTTTTTTTATGTTTTCCGGGTCCTCATATACATGCAGCTCTATCCTCGATAAAGAAAAAAAGGACTTTCGGGTTAGACGTGCGCATTTGTCAAAAAAAAAAATACAAAGAAGCGATTTCCTTGGTTCTTTCTAGTGAAACACGCCATGAGGAGGGAAAATCAAAAGGTCAAGAACAATTGAAAATCTTTTTCTCTATCTACTATCTTATTGAGATTGAGACCCTTTGTACCCTTACTCCCTGCCCAGTATTTTCATTTTACCCTCCTTCCTTCCAAAATGCTACAACGTACTAGAATTGGTATCCACAATTGTCAAGCTATCTCTCGTTCCCTCATAAGAAAGAGATTCTTAAGTACACAACCACCAACTCCTCAAACCCCCCAACAACCAATTGGAGGTCAATCCAAAATCAATCCTCATGTATGTCACACATATTGAATATTGCAACGAAGAATAATATCCAACTTTTTACTAACGTATATAACTCTTTCTAGTCCGTGTTTTATAGACAATTTGCCAAACCATTCACCAAAATATGTGCCATTTCAATTGGTACTTATTATAGTTTGATCTTCTTATGGGAATATCTAGAAAAGGAAGCACAGGAAGTGGAAAAGAAAGCCACATAGAATTTGTATTTTGGCTTCATTTTGTTTTGTTTTGTTTTGTTTTTTTTTATATTAGTTACGAAAAATAATGGAGTATATAGAATATATACATGAAGATCTTATTTCTTCAATCTGTCAGCAACGGCGTCCAAGAACTCGGTGGTGGTGACGTATGCTGATCTATCGGTTTTACCCATAGCCAAAGCCAAATCTTTGGTCATTATACGATCAACTTCAACGGTATCAATGGTAGCCTTTTCAAGTTTATTAGCAAAGTCAACGACTTCTGGAGTTTGATCCAATTTACCTCTTTGAGCCAAACCTCTAGTCCAAGCAAAAATAGAAGCAATTGAGTTGGTGGAAGTTTCTTTACCTTGTTGGTGTTGTCTGTAATGTCTGGTAACAGTACCGTGAGCAGCTTCAGCTTCGTAAGCTTTACCATCTGGAGTCATCAAAGCAGAAGTCATCAAACCCAAAGATCCGAAACCTTGAGCAACAATATCAGATTGCACATCACCATCATAGTTCTTTAAGGCCATAACGAAACCACCTTTGGATTTGATCATTTGAGCAACCATATCGTCAATCAATCTGTGTTCGTACCACAAACCTTGTTTTTCAAATTCTGAAGCATAGTCTTTTTCATATATTTCTTGGAAAATGTCTTTGAATCTACCATCGTATTTCTTCAAGATAGTGTTCTTAGTAGACATGTATAAAGGCAAACCTTTAGCTAAAGCCATTTTGAAAGAAGCGTGAGCAAAACCAGTGATGGATTCATCAGTGTTGTACATGGCCAAACCAACACCTGGACCAGTGTAATCATAGACTTTTTGAGTTTGAACTTCGCCACCATTTTCTGGGGTGAATCTTAATTCCAATCTACCTGGTTCATTGATAACCAAGTCAGTGGCCTTGTATTGATCACCGAAAGCATGTCTACCAATGACAATTGGTTTTTCCCAACCTGGGATCAATCTTGGAATACATGGAATGATAATGGATTCTCTGAAAACGGTACCGCCAAGAATGTTTCTGATAGTACCGTTTGGAGAAAGCCACATTTTCTTCAAGTTGAATTCTTTGACTCTGGCTTCATCGGGAGTAATGGTTGCACATTTAACACCAACACCGTATTCTTTGATGGCATTAGCGGCATCAATGGTGATTTGATCATTGGTGTCATCACGAGATTTAATACCCAAATCATAGTATTTCAAATCAACATCAACATATGGTAAAATCAATTGGTCTTTGATTTTTTGCCAGATGATACGGGTCATTTCATCACCATCCAATTCAACAATTGGGTTTTTGACTTTAATCTTATCGGCCAAGGTAGATGCGGTGGAAAAACTACGCAATTGTCTCAGCAACATTGCGGTACGTTGGATAGCAGTGGATCTAAGCATAGTGAATTGTTATGTGAAGGCGGGATGGTTGTAAAGATTAAGAGAAGAAAAAGAAAGGGTAAGTAATATAATCTTTATATATAATCGAAAAAAAAAAAATTATCTTAATCGGCTGAAAAAAAAAGTGGAAAATTTTGTAGTATTAGTCAACGCTTTGCCGCGGTCAAATTTATTTGTTTTGTGATCTCCGATTCAGGAGATTCCGATGGCGGGATGTTTGTAACATTCTAATCTATGAAGACTTTTTCCTGTAAACTGTTCTCATACATTTGAACATGTTTTGGATGTAGTTGAATAGTTCAAAATATATTCAAGAAGAATAAAACTATATTAATGGACCCTCCACCCCCCCCCGCCCTGCCAATCAGTTTAATGTTTACGGAGATGAGTGACATTAGTTTTCGCATAATTGTTGTCTTTATTTTTTCTCTTTTTTTTGTCAAATCTCGCAACCAACTTTTCTTTTCTCTTTTGGTATATTTTGCAACGGACCCATCACGCCAGTCAAAGCACAAGAATGAATCAAGATTTGGATTTGGATCTGCCATACATTTGTTGTGGAATTTGTTTCAAAGATTGCAACGAATTAAAAGGGCACACGGTTATTAAATTATTACTTACTTCTTGTGCTCATATAACTTGCGATAATCATATCCAATCTCGTATGTACACATCAGAACTTATATCATGTTTCACAGAGTAAACAAAAACCAATAATAATAATTGACATATACTAACACTTGTCACCCTTGAGTAGAAACTTCCGAACTGTATATAGGAAACAAGCCAATCACCTATTCTTGCCCCGTCTGTGGAACTTCAGATATTTCCACTGTCCCAATCAACAACAACTTGCCAGAAGAACTCAAGAATTTCTTTATTCCGACACCACAGCAAATCGACCTTCTAAATAGTTCGGGGAAATTCCAGTATTGTGCATTAGTGGATAGAATCAACCATTATAAAGCAAGTATAAATAAATTGAACGAGAAAGTAAAGAAACAAAAGGAATTCCTTTATGCTGCAAAAGAAGAAATAACACACCTAAGCAAATACAAATCAAAAGTAGAAGAACTAAATCAGGAAATAGAGACTTTGAAAGCACAACTAAGCGAGATCAAACGGCCAGATACGTTTGATCTATCAAATGAAGATATTGTGGAAGATATGAACTTGCAACGACATAACATACAGTCAAGACGATCACCACTAACCACCACAACAGTTAATGGAACCACAACAACTCCTAGTGCATCAACAGCACTGCATACATTTATCCAAAAAGTACACAAACAATCGTCACAAAAGATAATCCCAAGTTCCAAGAGCAATAGCAATTTACAAAATCCACATGGTAGAAGATACTCTGAAGTACTAACAAAGCCATCATTCTTTGCCGAGTCTACCAAAATCGGAGAGCTTACCTCTAATAGCCACACGTCTAGTGCTAGTTCTAATGCATCATCATCAAATAGTCTAAACAAATTCAGCTACAATAAACCTACTAGGGTACGGCCATCAACCAGCCAATTAGCATCAAGGATCACCGCAAATATGAAGGTTGGTATTCCATTAGGTTCCAGTAGCACAGTAGCAGGAAGTTATAGAACAAAAAGTACATCACGAATTTCCAAGGGCCCCACATTGACAAGAACACTAAGACGTGCAAGTGAAGCATCACCTTATTTTGGAGGATCTTCGAAATTCAATCGCTGAACTGTTCTTGAGTTTTCTGATTCTATATAGTTTTGTGGACGTAATTTTGTTTAACAAAGTTTAATCTTGTCTTAACTTGGCGCTTCTACTCTTCCAAAATAAAAGAAAACCATATTAGAACTGACATGCTTGACTAAACTTTATTCATTGTTAGAAATTTGGCAAAATCTCTAATGTACACAGGGCTCAAGACAACAACTGTCAAAACAAGAGAATTTGCATGCTTGGTTTTAGCTTTTTTTAATTTTGTATTGGCAGTATTTCCACTATCCATTGCAGGTGATGAAAACGTGGGGGAGAAATTGAAAATGCTGCTATATTATTTTAAACCATATAATCCTGTAGAGGAAAAAGAGATAAACCTTGTAATATTGGCAACCCACTCAATGTATTGTTACTTACATTGGATATAATCCTCGGTTCATAAACAGGTGTGATTGAGTCGCTGTATTAATTAGCATTAAATTTAAAAACTAGTTGATTTTCCAGTATGTTTTTTCTGATTGAATAGTATAATAATAAATCAACTGAATCAACTAGTTAACATTAGCCGTTGGATAAGAACGAAGCTCATGTCATCATAACACTGTATTCGCATTGTAACTACTAAAAGGCACGTCGTCCAATTATACACGACCCTTTTTTCTTTACTCTTTTTTCTGTTACATTTCTGTTTTGTTTTCTGATGGATTCATCATCAAATTTCTGACATTACTTTAGCGGTTGTTTACACACAAATACTTATCATAACTTTTAGTTTGAAGGTTCTCTGAATAGGCACAAGTCAAATTAACCAAAAGTTGGACGCATATATATATACATAACTAACAACTGTTATCTATTTATATATATGTGCATTTTACTGGTACTTCAAGCATAAAGTATTCTGTGTTTTTTTATTATTATTATTACCACTCACCAATTAGACCATCAGAAACCACAAGAAGTTAGGACATGTCCCACCATTACCAAGAATCGCACCAAAATCAACAACGCATCTATGAAAGCTACGACCCCAACTACTTTCGTTCGGCATTACGTGGATTGGTTCAGAATAAAAGAGTGCTAATCAACCATATCGCTGCGTACGCGATTCAATTTGAACGCGCTAGCAGCGATATCGTTGATGCCATTAAGCATCATATCTTGACCACTATGCCACAACGAAAGCTTTTTGGGTTTTACGTTATCGATGCTATTGTTAAAAGTGCTCCTGCTCCTTATTCCACATTGTTTGGTAATGAAATCTACCACATTTTTACAACAACTTATGGTCTTGTGGATGTCAATACACGACAAAAACTAATCCAATTGTTTGAATCCTGGGAGAATCAAGAATATTTTTTCCCACACTTTATAATCAACCGTTTACGATCTGCCGTCATTAAACTTACCCTGCTGGATCTCAGTTACAATCATGAAAAAGATGAATTTGTCGGTATCAGTGCTAATCAGTTGGTAATTGATTTAAAAGGGCACACAAAAGAGCTACGTTCAAGAGCTGAATCACGAGAAAAATTTTTGAAGTCACCATTGTCTGAATTCTTTTCAAAAGACGATTGGGAGTTTTTGGAAGGCTTGAACCTTGAAATCAATTCCTTGCTTTCCCGTATCAACGAAATATTAGAAAATATTTCATTATTAGGAATTAACGTAAAAGATGAACGTCAGGAACAAAAAAATACAGATGCATTTAACGATAGAGCAAATGATTTTTTCGAACAAACAATTAAAATAAAAAGAGACTACGATTTATTGTACACGAATTGGACCAGATATGAACAACGGGCCCGTATACGTTTACAAAAGGCCAAAGAAAAGTATCACCGTACTCAATTAGAGAAAAGAAAACACAAATCAAGAATTCTCTCCTTAAAAAAACAATTTAAAGAAGTGGATGAGAAACCTGTTGCTTGGTTTTTTAACAATGTGCTTCTAGATAGTGATGCATTTTTGGAATCAGTCAAGAAATTTGGAAAACCAATTAAATATACTGATGAAGATTTATTGTTTGTTCCTGAAGCCGAAGCTCAAACCATGGAATCATCTGCTGAACCAGAAAATTTGGGACTTGTGAGCTATCAAACCGAAAATACAAACAGTTTGGGTATTTCTATTGATTTCGCCTACTTTGATCAACCTGCAATGGATATAACTGAAGAGGTTGCAGATAATCCGAATTTATTGATGTTAACCAATAGTGGTGACCACGAGCAACACCAACAAAATTCAATTGGGGAAGATGTACCAGAACCACACAAAGAATCTACAAACTATTCCTCTGAATCTGTTATGTCAACAGGACTTCTTGAAAATTTGAAAAGGTTCCAAGATTCAGATTCAGATTCAGAATTAGAAGAAGAGCCAGAACAGGAACAAGAGCCAGAACAACCAGTTAGTCATTCACTTGTTCATCAACCCCAAGTGGATAGTTATGCTCAGCAACAAATCCCACAAGAACAAAGTGAATCATGGACGAATAATACAAATGGTGATGAGATGAATGAAAGCTATTCATCATCCGATGATAAAGATTCCGAACAACAGAACATGTGGTTAAGTCTTCAAAAACTCAAAAATAAATATTCTTCTGAGCCTAGTCATGAAGATGTTTCTCCACAAAATATTAGTCCAGAATATGACCATGAACGGGATGAAGAACGCGACAGCGGTATCAGAGATTCAGATACAGCTGCTAATCAACAATATGAGAATATTAATAATACTACTAATAATAATAATGGAGTGCACATCGATGAATCAGTAAGTCAAATGCCTACACGTATCCAAGCTGAAGCTGATAATCAAACTTACACGCAAAGGGAATTACAGTCAAATGACGGTGTCCGACTTTTGACCCAAGCTAGTAACGAGTCACATAATCAAGTATCACATGAAACACAACAAGTAATTAGGTCAGATCAATTTACAACATCAACTTCCGAAAGTGAGCCTGTGACCCACCTAGAAAGTAATTCATACGAAGAAAAGAACGGGTATCATGGTACCAAAGAAAGTGTCAGTCCTAGAAGCAGTTATGGTAATGAGGACCATGCCAATATGTCCTCTCCAGATGCAATCTCTCCACATTCACCTTCCCCACCTCCTCCTCCTCCGCCTCCACCACCACCTATCGAACAAGTTTCGGCTTACGAAACTCTTGCGATTGATCATAATAATAACAACCGTCAATGGTCACCAGCAGTACCTGACACCTTAAGAGTTAATAATGGTACATTGGCTTTTGAAGGAACTCTAGGTTCACCCCCTCCACCCCCTCCACCACCTCCTCTTCCACCTCGTCAAGCTGATGATGCGGTTTCTTTTGAATCCCATATATTACCTCCAAGTAATGTCCCAATAGAAGAAGGTATAACGATTGAAACAAACCAGATTATTGCAAATCATCCTAGCTCAACGTCTCTGCCAGAAGCACAACATGGAAATGAAATGGTGGCATCACCAGCAAGGGCCAAGAAGTTAAGTCTTAGTGACTATAAACATGGAAACTTTCCTAAAGCAGCAGCTGCAAGTCCACAAGATCCAACAAATTCTTTTGCTTCACAAGCAGTTAAAAGTCCCTCTCTAGTTGGAAACCAACCTACCATAACTTTGCGTAAGTCAAGTCTTAAAAGACGAAGAAGCTCAGAGTCACCAAGACCAACGAAGCAGGTTAGATTTGAATAGTCTTAAAGTTGTTAACTTCCTCCTTTAAGTATAGATATATAGGTTCTACAAGTATACAGAATTAGGTGTTTAAAAAAAACAAAACATAAATATTGAATATATATTTCAATCATTAACTAGAATGCAAAATAACAAATAACAAATAACAAAATAGTGAATCAGAATCAAATCAAATCAGCATGTAATAAATTCTTTATCTGTAAGCTATCGTTATGGTAATAATAATAATAATAAAAGATAAAAGGTAAAAAAAAATTCCTTCGTCATCAATTGGTCAATAGTAAAACCAAAGACATCTATTCTTCAGCACTCTTGATGAAAGCACCAGATTTGTATAATTGCCATCCGGAAGTCAAGAATGGGAAGGCAAAGAAGAAACCCATGACACCCCAGTACCAGACAGAAAATGGAATGAATTTTCTGTTCTTAACTTTGAATGGTAAATTAGAGTAAACACCTTCTTTGGCATGACCGTAAATCAAAGTGTTCATATCCAATTTCTTGGAAGAAACTTGGAAGTTTCTTCTGGTGATGATTCTGGATGGGAGGGTTCTGGCGGAAGTTCTTAAAGCGGATTGGGCAAACATTATCAATGTGGTACTTGTAATTGAATTGAAGGGGGTTTGATAAGTTTTTTTTTTTTTTCAAGTCGTAAGATATTGGGTTGGTTTTCTTTTTTTTTTCTTCTTTCTCTGTCAGTCTATTGGTATCTCAAACTTTCAGGGAAGATGAGAGAGCACGAACTGTTGTTAAGTTAGTCGTGTACTTTTGGTCATAATCAATAGGGAACCAATAAAATCTCATTGGTTAAATCTTTTTTTTTCTTTCTTTCGTTAGTGTGCGGGATATGAGTATGAGCTGATTTTGTATGACTGCTAACAAACGAGACTACTAAGACAGAGTGAGTGGGAGAAAGAGAAAGAGAGCATTAGAGAAATACAGAGACATAGATTGGTTTAGGAAAAGAAAAAAAAAAATCCAATTCAAAAACATCTGTTTTTAATTCTTGTTCTAATAAATCTAAACAACTATTATTACATATTCATCATGGCCATTGCTCCAATTACTGGTACTTTAAAAAGAAAAATCATAACTGATATCTCCTTAGGTTTTGTTGCCGGATTCGGTTTGGCTTTCTTGTACTGGGAAGTTGAACACAAACCACTTATTCAAAAAAGAGATGCTTACTACGCTGAATTGAAAAAACAAAAGGAACTCGAAAACAGTGCTTAAGAATGTTGACTATACTTTCACTTTCCCTCCACTGAGGAAAAGGATCACATGTCACTAATTAACGATTTACACAGTGTTTTAATTTATTTTCGATTTTTTTTTGTTGTTTGATTTAAATGACAGGTTTGACATTTCCCATTTTTGCATTCACATTGATTATTACTTACTACTTGTTAAGTATCTTTTTTTTATAAGTATTCTTTTATTTTGACGTTCTATATCTATATATATCCCTTACAAATATATATGTATAAGATAAAATAAAATAAAATAAAGTCTGATATATTTCTATTCTGACATGAATTTCCAAAGTTTAGTACTATTGACAATACCATTGGATAAGACTATCATTTTTTTAGATTTGCCTTGCTTCTTGAACCGTTCCTGTAAGTATTTAAAACAGGTGATTTCACTTCTAGTAATACCACCAATAATGACAATTATGAGATACTCCGATTTGTCATCATTGACTTTTTCCAAGTTCATGTCAACTGCACTACCGGCAAACATGGTATTCACCCCTAAATTATCCCAATTTGGTCGTCTCTTGAGATTGTTCACTGGTTTATACTTTAAGAAATCTCTGAAGTATAAGGATTCAACGAATCTGTAAAGCAAGGGAACTGTATTTCCAGGTAATGTGAATGATGGATTAGGGTATAGGTCAAGCAAATTGGTCAGCTCATTTACTCCACTTTCATTCAAATCATGTGGTTCGGCCCCTTCATCTTCAAATGGATGTAAATTCCAAAATTTATTGATCAATGTGTAATTACTCTTAAAAGCGTCCACTCCACCAGATATGCCAACATTTTCATCTTCTTTAATGTCAGATTCACTAGGAGTTGGCTTTTTCTTTTGTCCTGTCAAACCCAAAGTGGTGAAGAAATCACCTGAAGACTCCTGGATAACCCGAATCATTTTCTTATCAATAAGATTCTCCAATGTAATAGAAGCTTCAATCCCATAATTATCTTGTAAATCCACTGAAATCCACTCAAGGTCTTTACTGGAAATACCGTCATTCAAATACCCGATCAAAAGTACTGTTGCAAAGACAACATGGGACTGGTAATTGCTATTGATGAAAAACTTCAAATTAGAAAGGTGTGCCTTGTAATCCATGTCGAAAATGTCATTTTGGAAAGTAAGGAAACTTTCATACTCTTTATTTATCTTCTCAAGTACTTCCTCACCGATGACGGTGTGTTTTTTAATTAGTTCCTCTTGGATGGACAAGTTTCCAAGATTAGAAACCAATTGTTTTATATCGCTAATATTTGAATCTTCCGGGGTTGTTTTATTCTGAACTGTAGATGTTTTAAACTGCTGTTGGATATACTTTGCCAATTTGTTCAATCTCAATCCAATTGATGAAAAATTCAAATGCTTCAAATCCTTGGAATACAAATCATCTTTAGACAAATTCTTGTTTACTTCTTTGCTCGACAAGTTTTCAATATTTTCAAATCTGATGTCAAATAAATCATCTATTATTCCATGGTAATTCAATTGGTTAAACACACAAGGGGTCATATCGAGATTTCGTTCTAGAACAACCAAATCTGTATTGCTGTGAAGGGTGTCCAAGTAAAAGTCTATTTCCAATTTCGTCATATTTTGATTCAAAAACTCGGGAATTTTGGAGTTCTGTAATTGATCAATTAACAATTTGGAGTGATTTCCCTTTC
The DNA here is from genome assembly GCA_030557875.1 of Candida neerlandica. NCBI lineage: Eukaryota > Fungi > Ascomycota > Pichiomycetes > Serinales > Debaryomycetaceae > Candida > Candida neerlandica. The sequence goes on from JANIWD010000032.1 coordinate 53,808, forward strand.
CATAAATATTTCTTATCTTGAAAATATGATCATGTTCTTCATTTTTGATACCCATAAACAACAATTGAATCAATGCTTCTGTTAGTTGATTAACTTGCTTGAGTGGAAGGTCAAAGTAGTCATTGATACCTGCAAATTTATTAATCTCGGTTACCAAAACACCATCAGTGTAGATAGGACGTGTAACCCAATTGTAAAGTTTAATCTTTGCTGTGATATTAATAGGTCTACCGGTATTATCGACTGATAAAATATTCTCAAACATTACAATCCCATTAAACAATTTATTTATTTGATACAAGAACTGCTTCTCCAAGTCTTTAGCAACTATGTTGAGTCTCAAGGAATGCAAATCCGGTCTGGAGTTAATTAGTTTGCGCAAGATATTGATACCATCAATAGCATCGGTAGGTATCACTACAATCAAACTAGCATACTTTGTCAATACTGCCGAAGAAACTTCCAATAAATCATCATTCAACCACAAGATATTTTGAAACTTTCCATGCTCTTTTAGTTTAGTAAATGTCGTCAAGAAGTTTATTAGTGGGGACAAGACTGGATCCAATACAAGCAAATTGTTAGGTGTGTGAATCTTGGAAAATTGATGTAGTAAGTTATCTAGTGTTACATGATTGAATTGATGTAGTTGTTTCAATGGAGATGGATCTTTATCTGAGGTCATTTATGTGTGATGGTATCTTTTATTGGGAAGGTTGTTTTATCTACCTGTTACGATAGAGGTTGGCACTTTTTTTTTGTTTGGTTTACAAAGGCGCTCACTCGTTCGTGTCGCCAAATAAACTTACCGTAAAACAAAGTTTTCTATTCAATTGATCTATACAACCACAACTACTACTACAACTTTGCATTTCTTAAGAAACCGTCTTTAAACTTAACCAAACCTTCTTGAATAATAGAAGCTACTTGCGCTCCTTTATCATTGTAAATCTCACCTTCAAACACAACTCTATTGTGTGAAAATCTAGAACATCTGAAACTAAAACCCATCCATTTGGTCACATCAAAGTCGTCATCATGGAAATAGATAACATGATCCAACGACAACCCATCATAACTTGATGCACGTTCATCCATCGACAAATCTTCAATTCGTAAAATTCTGTTCAACGTACCCAAATATAATCCATCGGTGATATTTGCCAATCCCACAAATTGGAATGATTTATCAAGGTTAGTCAAAGGTTGGCTAAATCCCTGTTCATTATCAATACCCCATCTGACCAAAGCACTCATTCTACGTTCCGAAACTGGTACTTTTTCTTCTTCTGAAGATGAACGCAATTTTACAAATTGGCGGGGGAATTTGTAATACAATAAAAGATTAGATTCCATATCTGATACAGGCAATTTATCAACATCATGATTCTTGAGCCATTCAGGGAAGGGGGTTTGGAAAACGAATGGTTTTGGTGGGGCGTTTTCGTCATCATCATCATCATCATCTTCGTCATTTTCTTCATCACTATCTTTTGCCTTCTGTTTGTTCTGTTCATGGTAATCTTCGTATTTCTTCATGGCAGCCTTGTAAGAGTTTCTTTTAGTTAAGGAAACATTTGCTAAATAGATAACCACACCATTCTGAATCCCTTTCACTGATCGATTACAAAAGGAATTCCCATTTGAAATGACTTGCACTTCCCATTCCACTGGGGTTTCATCATTGCCACCACGAATAAAATAAGAATGCAATGAATGAGGACTGAATTCAGGACCAGATGACTTCATGGCAACTAATAAAGCCTGTCCTGCCAAATTCCCGCCAAAAACTCCCCGAACTGCAGGATGTGGTTTGACTAATGGTTTAACGCCCACATATTTGTGCTCGCCAACTTCGACTACCCCAAATTCATTCTGCACGTCTATAGTATCCCCGTTTTTGTAATTGTAGGTAGGCATTGTTATAATTTACTGACAAATACAGTCGATAAAAGAAAGTACGGATAAAGAAAAGCGGTCCATTTATGTATTTTAATTCGTGTGAATAGCTGAAGGATACGATGTGGGGAAAAAATAGAAAAATAAAAAAATAAAGGTGATTGTGAAATCCGTCTACAACTCCGCTTTACAAGAGAGATATTACCGAGCTAATTTTTTTTTTTTTTTTTTTTGCAACAATTGTGTGTATATCTATTTCTATAACCAAACTCACTACGCAAAAAATCAAACTAGCTTAAAACTTGGGTTTGTTTCTAATAACAAATAATCGTTCTTGTGATACACTAGCGACGTGAACACCTTTATCGTTAAAAAGTTGCCCATAGAATAAAACTCTTTCATGATTTAATCTTGTCACCTTGACAGAATAAATAAAGTATTTGCTCACATCAAACCCATTGTCATGAAAGTATATACAATGATCCAATGACACATCAAACGACGTTTGGGTCTCTACACCCATATTCTTAAAATATGAAGGTAGAGCGACCCTATCCGATAAAGCCCCTAGGGCAGCATATTGATACTCTTGCGTCAAGCCAACGATTCTTTCTTTATCATCGTTTCCATATTTCACCAAAAAGGAATACACATCCCTCGAATCAACCAATGGGAAAGATCTAATTGTTAAGTGGGTATTTGGATTCCTGTCGATAAGTGGGCACTCGGATATCTTGTGGGTCATTTTCTGATAATAAATCTCAGTATCTCTTTGAAACAGTAATGGAATATGTCCTGTCTTTTCAATCACCTCCGAAGTAGAGTTCTTTTTTGTTAATGATATATTTGACGTGAATACCACCTTCTTGTTTTGCAACCCACGAATGAACCTATTTGCAAATGTTCTTCCTGTGGTTGTTTCTTCCACTTCCCAATCAATCGCAGTTTGATCAGTAACAGGTCTGACAAAATAAGCATGAACGGAATTAGGTTGGAAACCTTTGGGAGCTGATCTTACAGCTACAACAATAGATTGAGCAACCAAATTGCCTCCAAAAACACCCCTATGATGTCTTGTTTGTTTTTGTAATGGTTGGACGCCTCTGTATTTATTCGTATCAATAGATTTGACATTGTAGATGGATGCGATATCCACTGTAGGAAGGTCTACCGTAGTTATTTGATTCATTATACTTTATGTGTGTGTGTTGCAGCTATCGCATTCCACTTCTATCGTTCTTGCCGGAGAGACAACTAGTCAAGTATTTATACTAGTACAGGTGTTTCACAGGGGAATAAAAATGCAGCTCTGGATTTGCTTATCACCTGGTGATTTCCGCGGGTAGTCAAAAGCTTTTTTTTCTTTTCCTTTCATACGCTCACCCGTCAAACTATTCACATGTCTATCGTATACAATGGAGATATTGTTGGGTTGGTTTGTTAAAAAAAAAAATTACACAATTGTCAATTACATTATCTACGACCGTTATATGAAGTACATTGGTTTAAAATAAATAAATTCAATAGTTCTTGGATACATACAAACTATTTAAAGCCTCAGTCGGGAAGGATCGGGATTTGGTGAATTACAAATATATCCACATTTTTTTCCATTATCTAACGTAAGATACAATGTAATCATAGTTTTGGGCTCTCAACGACATACAATCTCTCTTGAACAATGCTTGCAATATGGCGGCCCGTATCGGAATACACCTCTCCTTCCATCAACGCCCTCCCATGTGCTAGTTTGGTTAACCTAATGGTGGTGGTACACCATTTGGTAACATCAAAATCGGTCCCATGGAAGAAGACACTATGGTCAAGGGAGACATTGAATTTGGGCTTGACATTAATATCCAAGTTCTTTAACACTTGATCCAAATCAAGGACATCAGAGATAACCCCTAGTCCAACAAATTGATAAGTTTGAGTGATGTGGTTCCATTCTTCATCCTGCTTGCCCCACCTCACAGAATACGAAATTTGATGTGGATGTAATTGTTCAGGATAATCCTTGACTTCAATGAAGAGTGATTTCTTGTAATAAGGGACTAGTTCAACCTTACTGTACGTTTTAACAGTGTCATCACGTGGAGTATCGTACGATACATCGTTTGTAGAAGTAGATGAATTCCTCTTTGTCAAGGATACATTAGCGACATAAACCACAATTCCATTCTGGATACCTTTGACTATTCTATTGCAAAATGTATTCCCATTGGAAATGATCTCAACTTCCCATTTCACTGGAGATTCATCGCTTCCTCCACGTATAAAGTAGCTGTGAATAGAATTCGGCGTGAATCCTTCTGGTGAAGACTCAATGGCTACTAAGATAGCTTGTCCACAAAAATTACCTCCATAAACTCCTCTGGTTCTCGGACTTGGTTTGTTCAAAGGTCTGTTACCAACATATTCGTTTTCACCGATTTTAGTGATTCCATATATTTTTTCAGCCATCAAGACTAAAGGGTGTTATACTGTAAATAATTTAAGGATAGGGTTAGTCTTTTTTGAAAGCGAAATTAAACTGATTATATATATATTTTTGAAGTTAAAATCGACGGTTTTTTTTTTTGCCGAGGGAAAAAAATTATTGAGCCCCCCACATAAGTAAGAATCAAGATAACCGCCAAACTCCACAGAAAGATCATCCCGCCCGCGAAGATTAATGAGATTAACAAATTTATTTATTATCCTACCCCAACACAGTATACACACACTCACAGATCTACAATTTAGCACCAGCTTCTAGACCATTAAGCATAACCAATCCTTCTTGGACAATGGTTGCGACATGGACACCTTTGTGATTGTAGACTTCACCTTGACACAAAGCACGATTATGACTGAATCTGGTCACTTTAAAAGTAAAGCCCATCCATTCAGTAACATCAAAATCATCATCGTGGAAATATATAGTGTGGTCCAACGAAACTGAAAAATAGTGAACAAGCTGACTATGATCAGCATCTTCGATTCTCAAGACTCTTAATAATCTGGTCAAATACACCGAATCTGTCAAAGCGGCCATCCCCACATATTGATAATCGGAACTCAAATTTACCAAAGGTTGGTGATGTTCACCTTCATTTTCTATACCCCATCTGAAGTACCAACTCAATTGTCTATCAGCAGCTGCTTGCTTTTCTTCTTCTTCGGATCCTTCCAATGTCACAACTTCTGGAAAAAATTTGTGGTATAATAAAAGTGATGAGTTGGGATTTGCCACAGGAAGATCTTCGATTCTATGTTTGTTAAACCATTCGTGTGGTTTACCTTGGAACTCAAATGGTTTAACCCCAGTAGTTTGAACGGCTTTCTTATTGGAATTTTTCTTTGTCAATGAAACATTGGCAGTGTACACTAGTTCTTCATCTTGGAATGCTTGCAACGATCTGTTAGCAAAGTTTCTCCCATTTGATGCTTCTTCTACTTGCCAAATCAACGGCGTCTTGTCATTGACTGCTTTGATGAAATATGAATGGAACAGGTGTGGTCTGTAGTCTTCTGGTGTTGCTCTAACAGCTACCAATAATGCTTGTCCTGCTAAATATCCACCATAAGCCCCTCTGGAACGCTTATCAGGTTTAGGTATTGGTTTTTTGCCTCGGTATAAATTGATGCCTATTTTTTCCACTCCAAATTCAGATTCCAAATCGACTTCAAGGTTCTCTGGATAGTTGGGTTCTGAAATTCTCTCAATCATTACTATAGGTGATGTTTATAAAATGGAAGTATTAATAACAATAACAAATTTCGGAAAGTAAGAAGAAGAAGATCTTTGATAACGATATTTATACGTTGTACAGTAAATGACGGATAAAAAATTGAAAAGTTCATGCGGAAGTAACGTTGTGTCCGTTGTATTTTTTTTCATGTCCGTCCGCTTGTTAGTCGCGGAGAGAGAACAATTGCAACCGCTGGAACAAAAAAAAAACTACGAAGAGTTTTTTTTGGATGGGGTAATTTCACATGCCAATATTTATTAATCTACAGTTGCACAAAACATATGCTTTACTACACGATAACAATGACAATCATCTTTCCCATTAAACTGTCAATCCGTCATGTCTCTATCAGAATTCTATAATTTCGGAGTTACCACTTGGGTCTTATTTCCACTTCTAGCTGCTATTTGTTGAGATTGATCAATTAATGCCTGCGGTAAGAAACTATAAGCTTCTTGGAAAGCCGTGGCAACAAGCTTCCCTTGCAAAGTGTAAAAATTGACCACAGCCAAGACCCTATTGTTTTTCATATTCAAAAATCTGTAGTCCAAGAATATCCACTCACTGGAATCAAAGTCTGTATCATGGAAATAAAGTGAATGATCCAAACTGACACGGAAATGTTCCCTTTCATAACTACCAAGAGGCAATCCCAATGCCTTGGTAAAACTGGACAACCAAACAGCATCTGATAAAAATGCCAACCCTATAAATGATTGTCTCTCAAAATCTTTACCCAAAGCATAATTGTCTAATATCTTCATAAAGAAACCAAATTCTTGATTACCCAAGTCGTCATAATTCACCTTGGATGTATGTCTAAGGAAATTCTTTGGTACAGCTGTGGCCATATTCCCGTTAGTATGTTCGAAACTTGGAAGTTCATCAATTCTATCTTTCAACTTAAAGTACTTTTCATTAGGAGCTTTCTTGATAGCAAAGGGAATACTTCTGATTTTCTCACCACTCTCTAACAATTTGTGATATTCAGCTCGCTTTATATCTTCATTGTTATCTTTGGCAAACGAAACCTGTAACGTGAAAACCAATTTATTTGTATGTGTCTGGTAGGCTAATAGCAAGCGATTGGAAAAATTTTTGGAATCACTCACTTTAAGAACCTCCCAACGTAACACTGACTCATCAGATCCAGCCTTGACAAAATAAGAATGCAATGAATGGGGCAGGAAATCCTTTCTATCGCCTATAGATTCCCATGCAACACTGATACCTTGGGCCAAAAAGTCTCCCCCATATGTACCACGGGCACCTTGTTTAAAGGGTTCAACAGGATAAACACCTTCATAGATCAATTTATCACCATCTGATGATATCAATTTGACAGCTGTCTTTGATTCAAGTTTTGCAACTGGAGGTTCAGCTTCGTATACTTCTGTTATAAGCCTGTCCATGTTTTTATTATTATTGTTGTTGTTGACACTGAAACCTTTTAGAGGAGAATTAAAAATAAAATGAAATATTGGCACCAAAGATAACAGAAAGAGTGGGAAAAAAATTATGTCAAACGTGGATGCCAAATATCAAATTATTTATACGTGGGAAAAAAAAACAAAGATAAATAAAATTGTTACCAACAAAAATCATATGGGTAATGAGCGGATTAACTTTTAACGGCTTGAGGAACCACGGCATGTGTTACAGTTTGCTACACAGTTGATTTTTTTTTTTTTTTTTTTTCGTTGCCAGCGTAAGTAAAATTTCATGGCAGCGCGACGCAGAAAATACTACAGGACCTGAATTATTCCTGCCATTTTGGGTAGGTACTGTAGTCCCGGAAAGACCTTATGTGACGTGGTAAGAAAAGTTTTGTTACGGAGTTCAATCGCCTTAATATCAGTTGTATACATAATTCTGCAGTTCTAGTAATAAGATATATATTAATGATGAATAAAAAAAAGTATACAATGACCGTTTTCGTTGTAAAGTCAAAACCAGGACTTTCTAATCAATATGTAACATTTGAAGAATTGAAACACGCCTATAATTGAACATTCAGTACTCTCGAATGACTCCTGTTCTTCTATAGACGTGATTTGTCAGCGGTATTTCCCACGCCATTATAAACAATCGTCAACCCTTCTTGAACAATTGTTGCAACACATTTGTGTTTCTCGTTGAATAGGAAGCCCCGCACTAATGTTCTATTATTTGCTAGTCTTTTCATCTGATAAGTAAAAGCCAACCAATCCTTACAAATATCAAAGCTAGAAGCATCATCCTTGTCGTACTCATCATTGTGGAAATAAATATGGTGGTCCAATGACATTGCATTGTAGTGAAAAATATGTGCTGCATTTAATGTCGTTCGCATGATATAAGTGGCATCTCTTGTTACATCATAGGTATCATCAATCTCCAAAGAAGGCGCCCAGGGTATATGTAAGATTCTTGCCATAGTGGTAAGAAAGGCTGAATCGGACAAATCGGCCAATCCAATATAATTATAAATAGGATCCCTGACCGACTGTGAATCTTTGGGTCTTAGTATAGTTTTCTCAACGGTGTGCATTTCACCTTGGGCATCGGGCAATTCCTCATCAAAGGTTTCCAAGGTGGCTCCTGGCTCCAGTTGGTTTCTAATACCTGTAAAAACTGTCAACCACCTTTCCGCAGCGTATTGATCATTCTCTTCTGGACACTCTCTGTAGTCAATAAATTCCTTCCCAAATGCATTTCTGATAAAGTCAGTGTGCTGAACTTGGTGCAATTTATTTGGATCTGGATATTTCAACTGGATTTTGGGTACAGGAATGCTTATATCCAAGTCGTTACTTTTGTGAAATGGTTTGAATCCCGGTCTTCGCAACGTAACCAAACAAGTCAAACGAATTCTCCCTTTTTGTTCAACAATGATAAAACGCTTGCTGATGTTTTCGTCTTCATATGATTTGTCAACCGTATAGTTCATTGGTACTGAGGGGTTTCCGGCACCAATGAAATGCAGGTGGTATGAATCTGGGATAAATACTTTATTCGTTTCGGGGTCTCTCGTTGACTCAATACCAACTAATAACGATTGGGCAATCATATGACCCCCATATACACCCCTTCCTCCTTTCACTGGCAATCTTAATGGATGAGCACCAACATAATGTGTTTCGTCTATTTTCACAACTCTCAACGCCTCTTCAAAATCTGGCAACGGATTTGGTCCAGCAGATAATTCAAGCATTTATACAACTGGCCAATTTGATCTATGGTGATGTATCTGAGAATGATATTGGGGGAACTTGATTTCCGTTTCTATTTATACTAGAAAACGGTAACTTTAAAACCCCACATTGATCTTTATTTTTTTGGGTACAGTTTTTACTCCTCACCTCGGCAAAAAAGTCCTGGCATGAACTCTGGTTCGGGGTTTTTTTTTGTGGTCGTCTCCCTTCGCGGCAGAGATGCTGCGAAGGTTTGCGTGTTTGGTTGGTTGTAGTTTTCTTCTTTTGCAACGCACACGAAAACGTACTCATATAAATAGGTGGGTTCATGTGAAAATTCTGTCATTGTTACTTCGACTAGATTAGAACATCATTACCCATCTAGGTTAGAAAACCGCTCAAATCTAGATTTGATGATTTGACAATGAGAGTTACATGTTGGGCCAGTGTCTCAGATTCATTCCCCTTCCTTACTTTCTTCAATTTTTATTCTTCCTACTTCTACACTCCACTTGCATAACAATGAAAAAAAAAATATAACAGTAAAAAAAAAAAAAAAATCACATATGAATTCGATGGAGAGAGTGTGAGACTTGAAAATTTTACAACCAATGAAACCGCCTGTCATAACAGCTTATAAAAGTATAGAGGATCTCAAGCAATTAAAGAAATGGTTCTACGATTATAAGGATGAAACAGATAATAGGCTAAAAGCTGTTCAAATAGTTAAAGGATTAGCAACAAGAGGAAACTTACCTCATGGAGTCGAGGCGACATCATTCTTGACAACCATGGTTTTGAACGATAATCAAGAAGGACAGATAGATTCAAATACCCTACAATTGGCATACACTATGGCTTTAATAAGATTCGTTAATGGATTATTAGATCCTTTCCAGCAATCAAACTATGCAATACCCATGCATTTGTTGGCTAAACAGTTAAACTTACCGACTTATTTTGTCGAATTACGTCATATGGGAACTCATGAAAGTTTGCCTAGCTTGGATATCTTAAGAATAACATGTGCAAATGCATTAAACTGGTTATATGAAAATTTCTGGAGTAATATGCAAGATTCTTTGCAAGAACTGAGTGAAGCATCCAAGGACCCATTGCGTCCGGTGTTGAATTTCCGGGTGGGAGAAATAGAAACGTTAATGGAAAAGCATCAGATTTATAACAACTTAAAGACTTACAAGAGAATACGAAAGCAGGACTTGGACAAAGTTTACGATTTGGAAAGTTCAGGTGATGAATCGGCTATAAAGTATAATACATGTTTGTCTGATATCCAAGCATTCGCTGAGGAAGATATGAAATTGTTTGTGAATATTATATTGTTTAAGAATTATCTAATATACCCTTCTGAAAAAGTTAAAGACAAGAAATCTAAGTTTAACCCATTGATTATCAAATTGTATGGGCCCTTGTTGGACAGACTAGGGGTAGAATGCAAATTAGAGTGTTTTCAAAAAATCATTAACATCATTAGGCACAAACCATTCGATCTAATAGACCAAAAATTGTTTAAAAAATTAGGATTTATCGCGCCATTAGAACCGGACGAAATAGTCCAATTGCTTGAATGGTTGTCGTATTTCAATCAAGACCTTTCAAAGTCCAAGATTACCCCTGCTGGTTTCAAAGACAAAGATTCATTGGTTTCCACTATTATTGATAGTCTAGAATCGATCGAAATGAAAATACCCCAAACCTTGTTCCCAACGTACTCAAATGTGTTGGAGAGTCTCTTGGACACCATTGCACGAGAAAAAGTTCTGGAAAGTCTTATTGAGAGATTGACTAAATGGAGTAAGCTGATCCAGAACTTACAAGCCACAAAGAAGACATATGAATTGCCACCTTCGTTAGATGATCTACTAGGCATATCGACATCATCATCTTCTTCATCATCCGAATCGCCACAGTCTTCAAAACGATCACTAGAAGGCGAATCAAACGAACGTCAAACAAAGAAGCAAAATCGTTCGGATCGAAATGAGTTGTTTTTATTAACACCCCACGAAAATTGGATGCCAACACCATTTGGTTCATGTGTATAGGAAGATAGAATACATGACGTTTTTGTGCACACATTCTTGTTTCCTCTCTTTCTCTCTCTCTCTATATAAGTCTCTCTCTCTCTTATCTAATCACAGTTTTCTTGCCCGCACGCAAAAAAAAAATACAAATCAGGTTGTGGATTTCTTTCTCTTTTGCTCATTCTCCCTCTCTATCCAACCAACCACTACTTTGGAACGAAAGCAGGATTACTAACATAAAGCTTTTACCTAAAAATCTTTATATCAAGAACATTCTACAAGAATACCAGAACCGACACTGGATATTACCAATTAATTTATCTCATCCGTACATAAGGAACACCCCCACAACAAACAACGGGGCAACGAACCTGACTGTTAATATAACTAATAATCTTCATACATCAGAACTCAAACTGTTTACTCCGTAATTTTCCCTCCATTACAAAAATAATATTTGCACACTTAATAAACCATAACATATTTCTGTACTAAATGAGTCCCCAATGGATACCGCAGAATATACAGAAAAGATTACTTCTATACGTTCTTCAACAACTATCGTTGTTCTCCGAAATAGATTTGCCCAACCTTGAGGAAGTCTCGCTAAACAATATCGTACTAAAAAATGTTGCCATTGATCCAGAGAAAGTCGGAAAACTCCCCGGATGCAACCTCAGGTATGGCCAACTTGGATCATTAGAATTGGCAACTATTTCAGGAATAAGCGGAGTGAATATTGAAGTGAATGATGTCGAGCTTGTCATTTCTCCAGATTTCGATATTGATGAAGATATTGCCAACAATGTGGCGTTTCTGTTGGCTCAGAGTACCGCAGATTTAGCTAATACGATAATGTTGGATAACGAAATTGATGATGACGTAGCTGATGAGGATGGAACTACAAGTGTATCCAAGCAATCCAAAGATGATGATGACACCGATGAAGATATTCCCAAACCAAAATCTAGAACTCGTCATGGAAGTGTCACAAGCAAAAAGCCTTCGACCTTGGGTGGGGTTATGCAAAGAGCAGTTGAGATGGCACTTCTGAGATTACAGGTTAAGATTAATAACCTAACTATAAAGATCGTTTCTGAATTAACAGACCTACTAATGGAAGTTGAAACCATCGATATAAAAAGTATTAATGGGACTAGAAATGTTAAAGTAGAAGGAGTACGATTAAAGACATTAAAACCACTTGTTAATCCTGGTGAATCTGCTGGAACGAAAGAGGAAAAACTAAATCTGGAAACTAAACCATCAGAACAGGATAGCAGCGATGATTATGATGATGATGATGAGGATGATGATGATGATAGCAACAATCACGATGACTATGGCGATGAATCGTTAATGGATAGTATGGTATTCACTCATGAAGAGGCAAACTCCATATACATGAGTGCTACATCTCAATCGTTTGAAAAATCAACCACTTCACAAGGTCCAGATGGAGTTGATAACAAAGCGAAAAAGAATGAACATGTACACAAAGATCCTCCTGTTGTGTTTCATATGGACGAATGTTCATTTGAGTTTGATGGGTTGTCAACAATATCAAATTTGGAAATTGAAGTTGGAAATATGAAATTGGCATTCACTCCGTTGACACCAACTTTAATATCCATACTTCAAGGTATTACAAAGAGCTTGAAAATTAAGTACTATCAGAAGAAGAAGAATGCAAAAACCAAACTAGCACAACGAAATGAGAGATTTCCTCAATATGCGGAAGAGGATGATGAAGTTGATGATGAAGAACCAGATGATGATGGCGTTCCAAAAGATCCTTTCTTTAACAAACTTCGAATCAATAGCTTTATTATAAGCACAACATCGGCATTAAGTGAAGCAGGTCAGTTTACAAGTAATTATGGAATAAATCTAATATTCACCAATATCAACATCAAACAAAAGAACGAGCTATTGTTATATGGGGGAATAGAATCCGTCAAAATCACTCGATTTGCGGAAGATGGCGTATTTGAGATCTTTCAATTTGAAAAACCAATTGTTCCCCAGTCGTCAAACATTGCTGTTTCGCCCACATCTGCTTCATCATCAAGTGGGTCAACAAAAGCAGACGTGCGATTTGAAGTTTTTAAGAAAGAAGAATCAGCAAATGATTTGGAAGTAACTATATTGATGGCAAAAAGTGCATATTTCAATTTGGATCTACAAAGTTTTCTAATTTTATCGAACTCTGCCAAAGCTGTGAGCTCCATATTTGATGAATATGGTGTTCTCAAGAAAGTTATCGATAAATGGGAAGCAGAGATTAGCAAATTAGAAAGGAAAGCAGACACGCCAGAACCAACATCTAGCATTCAGGTAATTTTACAAACTGCATCTATTTTTATCAATACCGTAATATCTCATGACTTGCAACTTCAGTTGATAGTTTTCCCCATAAAGTTTAATCTTTTGCAAGATAAATTGACGATTTCTAAGATATTACTAAATTCAATCCACGGTAACGCGGTGAATGAAGGATTTGTTACGATATCAGACATTGCGTTTATAACAAAGAACCAAGATTTTAGAGCATTTTTACAGTCCTCGACAACAAGCTCAGCAAGCTCAAATTCTCCATCATTGCCTCGTGTTGCTACTTTGACTGCAAAACTGAATTTAATTATCCAGAAAATTGCAGTAAATTTGTCGATGGAACGGTTAAAGTTTATTGGTGAAAAGTTGAAGCAATTTTTAGACAAGTTTGTTGAACAATCACCTAATCAATCAAATTCCTTGGAAAATTCATTTATGGATGAGCCTCTAAAGAAGAGCAATGGTAGGTTAGATGGTTCCATGCTGATGGCATCCTCATTGCATTACAGCACTAGAAGGACTGGCAGACGTCTCGGTCTTGGTTTGCACAATTCTCCAAGTTTATTTTTAGGATCCACCGGTAGAATTAATCTGGTTTCATTTCATATGTCGATAAGTGACATCACTGTTAACATAACTGATGTGTTCCCCAAGTTCGGGGATTTAAGTGTTCTGTTATCCGATATTCTGATGCATAAATCAAGGCAGGATATTCTTGGACATGTATTGTATGTTAATGTTATCAGGAAGAAAGATGATTTGTCTGAAAGTCTTGTTCACCAGTATCAGGATTTGCCTATTGATAAATATGAATTCCCGTTGGTGTTAATCAAGTGCAAAATGAGTGAAAGGATGAATAAGATTGAAGTTATTGGAAGAAATTTGTTACTTGAATACTATACGCACTGGTTGCTTTTAATGAATAACGATGAATCAATTATTGATGCTGTTGAAGAAGAAATAATAGAAAAAGTCACTCCTTCAAAATCTTCCTCACCAAATAAATTTGATGTAAGATATACGGTATATGATTGTATGATTGGTTTAAGTCCCGGGAGACTCAAGTGTAAGAGTTATTTATTGATTGGTAAAGGAAATTCGGATCTTTCTTTCGGGATCAATCAGTTCTACATCAAGAGCTCATTTAGAAACTTATCACTAGTGTTGATTGATGATACCACCAATTTTGTTCCTATGAAAACTAAAAAGCAATCAAGGCAGACAACATCTCGACAGGTCGTATATAGTTATGTTGATCCGTTGGAATACTACTTGAACCTGGGATATATCCAAGTGGGATCCATAAATGTTGCACATGTGGGAATAACCTTCAATACGGAAATTGAGGAGCTCAAGAAAAGAAATGAACGACTTGGAATCAAAGACAATTTATCCTTGGTTGATTTCAAGATCAATTCTGATGAACATCAAATCAACTTGTGTGCTGATTCTGCAAACACGTTAATTCAATTGATTAACGATTTGAAATTACCTTTGAATTTTAAGGATGAGGATAAGATGAAAGTCAAGTTCGATCATCGTATTAATGTGATGGAAAATATTGATACCAACATCTTTAAAGACTTGCATGAAGAGTTTACAGAATTAATTATAGACGAAGATGGAAATCCAAGCGAAAGCAGTTCACAAGAAGCTTCAGCATTGGTTTTTGAAGAAGATCATTTTGAAAAGGGAAGTAATTCAGTGTATGATAATGGGAAAGTTGATCCTTTACATATTAATATTAATTTATCTAGAACTAGTGTTTATCTTCATGATGGATACGATTGGAAAGAAACCAGAAAAGCAATTAGAGGGACAGTTAAAAAATTTGAAAAGCAACAACAGGAGAAACAAAACCAAGAAGAAGTAGAAAGCAAGGAAACAGTGGAAGGTGTATCACCAATTAAAAAGACTAGAGTTGAGTTTGAAACAGAAGAAGCTGAAGAAGATCGGAACAACAGTAATGATATCTTGGAAGAAACATTATATCAATCGATACGTCTCAGTGCTCCCAGGAGAGCGAATACTGGTGATTTGACGACAAGCATTAATTTGGGATTGCAAAATGAGGACAATGTTGATGATGCTGAGAAATTCGAATCGAATATTACTCAAGGAAAGAATTATAAAAACTTGAAACTTAGAAGATCTCTTAAACATAAGATATTAATGGATTTGAAGAACATTGAAGTTGGTGTGATAGTCTATTCTACTCGTGATCCAAGAAAACATAAAACCGATGAGAATATGGCGTTTGAGTTGTTAAACTTGGTGGAAATTAGGGTCAATACAATTAATGTCTATGATAATGTTCCATCATCTACTTGGAATAAGTTCCTTGGATATATGAATATACTTGGTGAAAGAGAGATTGGTACAAATATGTTGGATGTATCGATATTGAATGTCAGACCAGATCCAACAATGGTGGCCGGGGAAGCGATCATGAATATCTCGATATTGCCGTTGAGGTTACATATTGATCAAGATACATTGGATTTCATGGTACGTTTCTTTGAGTTTAAAGATGACAGGTTTGAATTACCACCTGATGAGATTGTATATATCCAGAAATTTGAAATGAGTCCTATCAATTTGAAAGTCGATTATAAACCCAAAAAAGTTGACTATGCAAGTTTGAGATCTGGCAAAGCAGGCGAATTTGCAAATTTCTTTACTTTAGATGGGTCCACCTTGACATTGCCGAAAGTGAAGTTGTTTGGATTGACAGGAGCAGCTAAAATTGGAGCTGGTTTAGGGAAGGCGTATATACCAGTTTTCCAACTGACCCAAGTGATTGGTATAATTGCTGGACTTTCACCTTTGAGATCAGTGGTCAATATAGGAGGTGGTATTAAAGATTTGATTGCCATTCCTATCAATGAGTACAAAAAGGATGGCCGATTATGGCGAAGTATTCAAAAGGGAACTGCATCGTTTGCCAAAACCACAGGATATGAGTTGTTAAATCTTGGCGTGAAACTTGCATCTGGTACACAAGTTCTTTTGGAACAAGGTGAAGAACTATTTGGAGGAGAAGGATCTTCGGCTAGAGCACCAATAAATCAAAGGGAACGACGTCGTTCTTCAGGTGCCTCCGATTCTCCTGTTCAATTTGTGACTGCTCCTGGAAAGAAGAACTTGCTTGAGAGTTCACAATTATTGAATAAGGCATCTAGCAAAATGAAACACCAGGGTATTGGTGCTAACAAGCTCTATTCCAATGTTGAATTGGATGATGAAGAAGATGAAAGAGAAGGGGCTATAAATAGCGAATTGTTGAGCAAATCGATATTTTTATTGGCACCGGTGCTGGATGACAAAGTCGAGAAATCGGATGGTGAAGAAGAATATGAAATTTTCCCGTACAGCTTGTACGCTAATCAACCAGAAAATATTGAACAAGGGTTAAAATTGGCACTCAAGAATTTTAATAGGAACATACAGATTACCAAAGAGGAGCTTATCAAGCTACAAGAAACGGAAGATGCCAAGGGGGTTATACAACAGATTCCAGTGATACTACTCAGACCCATGATTGGCACCAGTGAAGCCATAGCTAATGTGTTGATGGGAATTAGTAACACAATTGATAAGGATAAATTGGTTGAAAAGCAAGAAAAGTATGGTTCATAGTTGCGCGGGAAGTTTCATATGTATGGTACATACTTGATAAGAAAAGCAAAAAGCATAATATAATATAATATAATATAATATAATATAGTATAGTATAGTATAGTATAGCATAGTAAAATGAAGTTTCTTGGCTTTTTTACTATTCGTTTAGTTAATTAGTTATTTTAGTTGATAAGTTGGTTATCAGCATGGTTTATCAGCACATAATAATCGTTTGATCCGTATCTGTAGCATCGTTTATCATTTACCAGCAGCAAGAGTTACGCCTCGTTCACACGGTGTGAGATACCTGTTTTGTGACATCAATTCAGCAATCACACGACCTTGTCTGTTTTAGTGATAATGTGACATTGACATACGTCGAGTCACGGGTTAATTAATTAATTTCTTTTTTTTTCTTTACATGTCTTGCATATAAATCACGGCGCTCAAGACTAGCAAAAAAAAAATTAATGCACAAGTTGGACCATGAAAAATTTTTTTTTTCGTCTTCTTTTTTTTTATTCTTCTCCTTGTCCTTCATGATTAAAATTTTAATGTTCCCAGAAAGTGAATTGTAGAGATAAGCAGAATTTATTTTTTTTCTTAGCTATTGTCTAAATGGAATTAACTTGGGGAGATAACGAAAGTGGAGATTGGGGTTGTTATGTTGCGATAGCAATCAATTGGAATGTTTTTGGTAAAGCCTTAGCTTCGTGCCGTACCGATAGTAAGAGGGGAGATATAGGGGTAAAGAGAGAGAGAGAGACAAGAGATGTGCGATTGATAATTGCTGCAAAATGAATGTTTCTCGGGTCAATTTTTTTTTCTCCTTTTTGGGTGATGCCAAGAGTTACGGAGCGGCATTTCCCACAAGAAGAGAAAAAGAAAAAGAACGGAAAGGAAAGGAAAAAAAATTTTCCTCTTAGTTTAGCGTGTGGTATTAGAGGGTTTTTGCGACACAGAAGGAGGTTAATCCGAGTCCAAAAAAAAAAACATGGTAAGAAGTTTCTGTTTGACCTAATGACTCTGCTTGATGATGTAAGTAATCATGTATTCCGCATATGATTCTCCCACTGTTATACAATATCATGTAACTTAACAGTAGTGGCACCACATTCTAAACGCATTAATAAAAGAGAGAAAAAAGAAAAACCAAACTTGTAGAACGATTCTATCTGCCAAGTCTAAGAGATGTGCATAGTGCGGGCTTAGATAGTTTGGAGAGTTACAAAATAAAAAGAAATGCGACTATGTTATCTTTTAGTGAAACCAGAAAATTAGATGAAATGCCTTTCAAGGCTGTTTGGAATTTGTGTATGTAAGGCGACTACTCCATCTCTTCTCCTCAAATATCATGACTAGTGTCGGAAATATTTTTCATAACACCCGTACATATAAAAGAAGAATCAATTTTCCCCCCAATAAGTAGAACTTTTTTTTAAAAATGTATTTCATTTTATCGTTTTCTCTTTCTTTTTTTTTTTTATTTCTCTTGTTTCTCTTCTGTAGGGTCTTATATCAGTATAGCATCATCCACATATGTCATATTATTTAATATCACATAACCATAAATCTTATCTCCAATCAGTTCATTAACTTTCAACAAGTTCAACAAAACTTCATACTTCTTTCCCAAATAACCCATGTCAGCATTACCTCAAAGTTCTAGTAGAGGCAATTCTATTGAAGAATTCCTGCCAGGACAAGACAACTCTGCTTATGTCCGCTCATATGATTTAGAATCTGGTGAAAAAGACGAAAAAATCAAAGAAGAAACCAATGATCAAGCTCACGAATTTAATCAAACTTCTGATGATGCCTCAAGTACAAACTTTACTTATTGGCAAAGAGTCAAAATGAGATTCCCTTGGTATAAATTGGCTATCCATATCTTTATTGGTTGTTTCTTCACTTCCTGGTGGTTGTCAATCGTCATTCAAGAAAAACACAGACATCAATGGTTGATCCCTACTGTCATTTGGGGTATGATCATGGTGAGATTGATCACCTGGCACGTTAGAATCTTGCATTGGATGTTAGCTCAAGTCAAAATCGTGTGGGATTTCTGTAGGGACCGTATTTACAGCGTTCTTAATCAAAGATATCAAAGACTTATTGCTGGTGCTACTGTCACTGTTGGAGTTATCTTGTTGGGTACTTTCATTCCTAGTGAAACAGATTATTCCAAGAGAAAAGATAGAGCTATTTCCTTCTTTGGTTGTGTTGTCGCCATCTTTGGTTTATTTGTCACTTCAAGAGCTCCATCTAAAATCAATTGGAATGCTGTCATTGGTGGTATGTTGATGCAATTCATTGTTGCTGTGTTTGTCTTGAGAACTAAAGCAGGTTACGATATCTTCAACTTCATTTCCACTTTAGCTAGAGAATTATTGGGATTCGCTAAGGATGGTGTGGCATTTTTAACTAACACAGAAGTTGCTCACCTTGGTATGTTCTTCTTTGCTGTGTTACCAGCCGTTGCTTTCTTCGTTGCCTTTGTTCATATTTGGTACTACTATGGTGTTATTCAATGGGCCATTGGTAAATTCGCCTACTTTTTCTTCTGGGCTTTGAAAGTTTCTGGTGCTGAAGCCATCACTGCTGCTGCTTCTCCATTCATCGGTATTGGTGAAAGTGCTATCTTGATTAAAGATTTAATGCCATACTTAACTAAAGCTGAATTGCACCAAGTCATGACTTCAGGTTTTTCTACCATCTCTGGTGCCGTTTTGGTTGGTTATATTGGTTTGGGTTTGAACGCTCAAGCCTTGGTCAGTTCTTGTGTCATGTCCATTCCTGCCTCTTTAGCTGTCTCTAAATTGAGATATCCTGAACTTGAAAACCCAATCTCCAGTGGTAAAGTTATGATTCCAAAACTTGAAGACGTTGATGACAAAAAGGAAGAAGATGATCAACATAAAGCCCATAATGTTTTACAAGCATTTTCCAATGGTGCTACTTTGGGTTTGAAAATTGCCGGTACTATGTTGATTCAATGTTTGTGTATTATTGCTGCTGTTGCCTTGGTCAATGGTATTTTGACCTGGTTTGGTAAATACTGGAACATCAAAGAATTGACCTTGGAATTGATGTTGTCCTATTTGTTATATCCAGTTTCCTTCTTGTTGGGTACTCCAAGAAACGAAATCTTGCATGTCAGTAAATTGATTGCTTACAAATTCATCCAAAATGAATATGTTGCTTACAACTTGTTGATAAACGAAGCTCCATATAATGAAATGTCCAAGAGAGGTATTTTGATTGCTACTTACTCTTGTTGTGGTTTTGCTAACTTGGGTTCTATGGGTATTACTTTGGGTGTTTTGAACACTTTAACTAACAATTCCAGAGCCAGAGATATTTCAAATACTATTTTTTCAGCATTGTTCTGTGGTGGTATTGCAACTTTGTTATCAGCCGCTATTGCTGGTATGGTTATGCATGACTTGGATGCTTTCACGAATTAATCTTTAGACGTACATTATTTCCTTTTTTTTATATTGACAAACTTAATTTCATGTTCATATATCTTCTTGTAATATAAATATACTACTAAACTAAAGAACTAAAAATTGAATGTTTAATGGAGAGGGTATATCTTCTACAATATTAATTATGATACTAGGAAATCCAAAAGCGTTGATTGTATTCAAATATTGTAAGGGAATTGGTGTGTTGGTGGGACGTGTGAACCCCAAATCAATTTTGTATCCACCATCAATACATAGACAAACGAAAATCAAATTAAAATTCAAGAATGAGTAAAGTAAATGTTATCAGCACAAATTTCTTTCGATCGATTACCTACACCAGACCTAACTCCCTATCGTCACAAATGTCATTAAAGGCCAAAACCCCTGAAGCAATGTGTGAAGAAGTAATCACACGTAGCGTTGTGGATTTAATTGATTCCAAACTACCCAAACAATTAATAAATATGTCAGCAAGGGCAACACCTGAACTTCTTCAAGCACGTATTCATGGATATGAAGAGTTTTTAGCAAACACATTACGCTTACTTGAAGAGAGACTGTTGGCTGAACATCAATATCTTTGGTTGCAAGCAATTCTCAGATTGTCTTCCATTCTACTCAGATTGAAAGTATCCTTTGGTGATTTATATTTGCATTTAGAACCATATGAAATTGAAAATATAGCAAGTAGAGCACTTCCTTTGGGCACCAAATTGATTGAATTTACCAATGAATTGAGTAAATTAATCCAAGAATTTTTCACAAACCTGTCGAAAATTCCAATCATCTTTCAAACAAAGGCACAGGAATTAATCTTAGTGATATTGAGTTTACTTCTTGTGGACGAAATTGAGAATTCAAATTTCCTGAACATTGCCAGTATTATATTGGAACTGGTTCAATTATACCTCTTAAATTATGGTGGAAAGATCCCTGTCCTTGTTAGATTCAGTGAAGCGGTTTATAAACTTGGTAAATCATCCTTGATAGTTCCTCTTTTAGATGATTTCAACCCAGAGACACCAATGGAATTGATTAGTAAAGGTGGTATCAACTTAGCTGACTTGATGAACTACTACCGCTATACTGCTTTCAATTTGGTGTCATTGTCTTTGGAGGGTGGTCAAAGATATAATAAATTGGCTGAGATATACTTCCGAGTCTTGCTACGTTTCCCTAATTTACATATGGCACTTTACTGCACAGAAGAAGATGAAAAACCCATTGATGGTCATGATAGAAGAGATGAATTTATATTCAATTTGACAGAAAGACAGGAACTTTCGTTGATGTATGTCTTGAATTACCTATTGTCTTTAAATTCGTTGAGGAAATTACTTGAAACCCTGTCATTGTACAGAACAGAATTGAAATTCCTCATCAAAAGCGTATCATCCAGTCTTTCGAAAGATATTGACGAATTGGCATCCCGACCTAGCAGTACCCGATCCAGTATGGTTTCTATCCCTCAATACACTGTTGAAATTGAACGAAAAATCGCTATGCAAAAGAAATTCCTCAGTAAATCCAAGTCTTCGTCAATTGGTTCTGTTATAACGCATGGTACATATAAGGAGAAATTGAAATTGGTTGTCAATTTCGGTGAAGCGTTTGATACTCCAAATACCAAACTTTATACTATTGTTGAAAAATTAACAACCAACAATATAATAGAATCGAACAAGGTGATTAAAGAATTGGTTCTTGCGATTTCGAAAATAGTTTCGCAGTTGAATAATCTAAAGTGATGAATAGTTATTTATTTAGTTCTTTTTTTTATTTTATTTTATTTTATTTTTTATAAACTAACAACGAAATTATCGATATCCTTTTGTAGTATATCGATAATTTTCTCCAAATCAACATCAATCCCACCAACAACAATATTCATTCCATCAGGAGATGAAACAACATTGAATTGCAAGTACGACAGAAATCCGTTATCCTGACTGAACCAGCAAGGCATAGGCAATTGACCAACATTTGATATTTCAAACGTAGTTCTGCCGTATGCTCCAATTTTCGACTTTAGAAAGTTCCCAATGTTGACCATTTCCAACATGCCAACAAAATAGAACGGCTTTCTTGATTTAAGGTCTTTGTCTAAGCAATCGGATATGTATTTTGTCACCTTATTAGGATTGGTTCCAGGTTCAATTGAGATAACTGATGCAGCAACCATACATTGAACGGGGAATTTCTTCTTTGGATCATAATAACGGCGACCATTTAATGGAATCGAATATGTCATTGTTTTATCAGGATAACACTTTTGAAATGCACTTTGAATCATGGTACTAAACCATGGAGTAAATTTAGTTCCACTTTCTCTGGTAAATGAAAGAATCGATGAAAGTTGATTTTGACTAATTTTTAATACTCCGTATTCTGTTTTTTCACCGCATCGAACTGGATTAACTTGAAAATTTGGGTATTTGTAAACGTTAGGATATGTGAAATAGCCAACGATTTTTTTTATCCAATTAGGAGCAAAATGCTTGATCAATGTGGTTAATGCAAACCAAATCGATGGTTTATAGATTGAGTCATCAAACTTATCGATTGACTTCACTTGGGTACTTAACACATCGTGAAATTCAACACTGTCATCATCAGGCAATTCTTTCAATTTGGACAATAACAGTTTATGGAAGAAGGCACCCACATTACCATCAAAAAAGCCATGATTACAACATAATGTGATTCTATTTCCTTTGATATACAATCTCCACAATGGCTTGTTACAGTTCATTTCAAAATATATCGAATTCAAAAACTCAAAGAATTTCGAATCCATGTCGAAATCAGTCTCATATACCACTGATTCATAAGTAATTGGGATATTCTTTAATACATAATCCTTGTAATCATCATGACCTTCTTTATTGCCAAAAAAATTGCATCCTAATATCGGATTCTCTTGAATAACCTGAAACAACGCTTCGGATAATTTCTCTTTGGTAACCGGAACTGGATATTCTGCTGTTATGTTAAAATTCAGATAATATCGGTTTTCAGTACGACATATCTGATATCTTTCAAAAAAGGAAACAGTTCTAAGGGCAGCCATCTTGATGAAAAAAAAAAAGTTTAACCAAGATAACAATAAAAAAAAAGGGGGCGGCACATAAAGAATGAAAAAAATAACGGCTGAAAAGTGGGAAAAGTGATTCATCCTGAAACGGAAATACTCGAGAAGTGCGTGCTATGTTATGTCCGTTGAGATCTATATGTTATTTTGGTCTGCGTTCGTAGAACTTAGGTGGTCTACTGTTCATTTGGCTACAACATAATACAAGCTGTCAGAGTGATAAGCTAGATTTATAATGTTCCTACTGTTGTTTTGATTCTTATCAAAACTTGGGTCCTGGAAAAAAAAAGACCCTACAAAATTGTAGAAGAAAAAAATATAGAAAACAAATGTCCTCGGCGAGGCTCGAACTCGCGACCTTCAGATTATGAGACTGACGCTTTAGCCAACTAAGCCACGAAGACACTTGGATGAAAGGTTGAACGAAATGCATAGTCACATCACGCGTAACTGTATAAAATGACTAAACACATCGATATCCGTTTCCACTTTGTGAGAGAATTGATACAAAATAAAAAGATTCAAGTAGCATGGGTATATACTTCCGAAATGTTGGCAGACCTTCTCAGTAAACAAATTAAGGTAGATCAATTTTTGAAACTTAGATCGTTGTGTGGCTTAACACAGTTTGGATTAAGGGGGGATGTTGAGAAAAGAGAATAATCCAATACGTGTACACCACGATCAAGTGTGAAAAATAAATTATTAGAAAATATTCATTCCACTTTCACAGTCATGTATGATTTTTTGTTACGCCATTTTTGGTGTTTGGCATGCTCGATAAGAGGTCATGATTATTAAGTAAATATGTACTTAATATTGTCGATGTTATGGTTACCAAACCATGAATCGTTTTCTTATTATTTCCTTTATTGTTTACCCTAACCCTCTAGATCATTCTATGAATGACTATATTTTACACACTGGTGTACCCTGCAGAGTCTGACATATGTATTATTCAGAAATATAAATAGACCTAGTATTTCCCTGATCTATTAGAAATAGAACTCTGCTACTTCTTTTGTTCCAACAGGTTATTCCCCTCTGAAATCAGAATCGAGAAGGCCGTGGACGAGCAGGGATGTACCACATTCACGAACGTCAGGAAAGCAGGGTTATGTTTATCCCCCGACGACATTCCTAAATTATACTAACTAGATCATTATGGATCCAACAATCTAGAAATTTTTTATATTATAATATACGCTAGGGTAAGCTATATGGCTCCTATTTATTTTTTTTTTTTTAGTCACAGAATCGGTATTTTTGTTGATTGTAGCAACTCTCTAGTTTGGTTTTTATGACGGTATGGTCAATGGATAATTGAATTAATCGAAGTTTCCCTTCCACTTTCTTTTTTGGGCACAGTCCTTTTAACCTTACAATTATTCACTATTTTCATTGATTGGATCTCCACTCATAGTTGATTCAAGAAGAGCACCACTTCGAATTGCTTCTTCTTTGGTGGTCCATGAACTGAAATTGCATGTTTAGTGTTTATGCCTTGTTGACGATGTAGTAATTATAGAGGTTGTAGTAATTGCCGGTCCCTTCTCGATGTGAATATTAGGTTTCTCAGATTCTAACAGAGAAACAGTAATTTCAACTTCTTTAGATGAAAGTCTACCTGAATCCAGTATTCTGACTCTATAATTTCATGTATCTCATTAATTATTTCTTTAAAAGACTAAATACAGTTTCTAACAATACTTTTTAGTACAACATAATTAAGTGTCTTAGATGTAACAGAGGAATCGTATTCGAAACTCATATCATCATCACCATGACAGGTTGTAGGTGATTTTCCACTTCCAACAAATTGTCTTCGTGGCTTAGTTGGCTAAAGCGTCAGTCTCATAATCTGAAGGTCGCGAGTTCGAGCCTCGCCGAGGACATTTGTTTTTTATATTTTTTGCCATTCTTTTTGAATCAAAAACTTTTGAGTTCTTTCAGTGTCAATGCCGCACTCATCTGACGTAAAAGAAGAAGTGCCATTTTTATTTTTGGTCCATCCTACTTCCATTTTTATACAATAATCTGTCACTCTATTTGTGAATATTTGATAGTTGGCTTTGGTAGGTTTTAGAATTTAGAGTTTAAATAAATTATATTCATTTATTTAATTATATATAAATTTGGAATATCTTTAATCAATGATGACAATTCAATTTTATATGAATTTTGTCCTGATTTTGCAATAAAACTTGGAAGAATATATGATCTAGTGTCGTACGATTTTGTGATAGCAAAATTTGAAAGAAGAAATGGAAATGAATTGAACGGCGGATAAATATTCTATAAAATCCACGCCATAAATCATACCCAACAGATAAGGGGTTGGGTGGTGAACAATTACGTATCTAATCCACCTACCGTCTTACAACGGCAAATAATGGTACCTCCTTTTTCTGCTAGGAGTACAGGTAAAATTTTGTTGTGTTGTGCAGCAGCAAACACAAAACAGTAGCTATACGAAGCTTGCAAAAAAAAAAAAAAAAAAACAAATTCCCCAACAGAAACTTGGTATACGTGGTATATAAATGAACGAAAACTTCCTCCTTGAAATGTAAATATTTTTAGATTTGCAATCGCCAACGATATAGATATCCAATATGTTCAACGAATCCCCTGAACAAATCCTTGAGAGCCTTAAAGCTCGATACGACGACCAAAATAAATTTGCTGCTAGTGTTGCTCTCCCAAACACCGAAAAACCAGGTTATTCCCATATTTACAGGAATGCTAGTGACCCTAAAACACTTGTTTCTTGTCCTCATCCCGAGTTAGACACATTACATAAAATATTTGAGTTCAGTTCTACTGTTTATCCAGATAAACATTTCCTTGGTCACAGAATGAAGAACCCAGACGGCACTTTTGGTAATTACACGTTTGAGACATATAAGCAAATTCGTCAAAGAAGAAACCATCTTGGTTCAGGTATATACCATGTACTTGAAAACAGTCCCTATAAAACTTCCTCGAAAGTTCATTCAAATTTGAAATATGATCCTGCGAAGAAAGATCCATTTGTATTAGCCGTGTTTAGTCACAATCGCCCAGAATGGGCATTGTGTGATATCACAGCCAATTCCTACGGTATTGTAAGCACAGCGTTATATATCACCTTGGGTCACGATAGCAGCAAATTCATATTAGGAGCTACCGATTGTCCAATTGTTGTAACTACGAAAGATAGAATTGAAAGTTTAATAAACTTGAAGAACGCTAATCCTAAAGAATTGTCGGATTTGATAACCATTGTTTCGATGGATGAACTTACTGCCGAAGATGAAGCCATAAAATCGAAAGGTCATGAAAACAATATATCAATCTATAGTATCAAAGAAGTTGAGAAATTTGGAGAAGAGAATCCGTTAGACCCAATTCCACCTACTCCAGACACGGTTTTTACAATTTCATTCACTTCAGGTACGACAGGTGCGGCACCAAAAGGAGTGGTATTGACAAACAGAAACTTAACATCAGGAGTAGCAACACATTGTACTGTACTTGGGTATGGTTTAGATCGTGTTCATTACAGTTTCTTGCCTTTGGCACACATTTATGAGAGAATGTTGCTTCAATTTGGAATAATCTCTGGTACGAAAATTGGTTATCCACAAGGACCTTCACCAACAACTATATTTGAAGACATTAGATTTTTGCAACCAACCATGTTGTGTTTGGTGCCGAGGGTATTCACCAAGTTAGAAGCAATCATCAAAGCACAAACAATTGACAATGATGCAGATCCTAAAATGAAAGCGGCCTTTACTGATGCTATTAATAAGAAAATGAAATTACAACAAGAAAAGGACTTCACGAATCCAAGCAACCCTGCTGGGGATATGTTGTTAGCTAAGTTGCGTGACAAGCTCGGTTTAAGTAAAGTTAAGTTTGTGACTTCTGGGTCGGCTCCTTTGTCCAAAGAAACATTTTTTTTCCTTCAAGCAGCTTTGAATTTGCCAGAAGGGTTCCGTTCAGGTTATGGCTTAACTGAAAGTGTTAGTGGTATTTCTGCTTCCCCCGCATATGTTAATCAATTTTCGTGCGGACCTATTTCATTTACTTCCGAAATGAAATTAAGGGACATTCCAGATATGGGATACACCGCAAATGATGAGGTGGGCCCACGAGGAGAATTGTTATTGAGAGGTCCACAGCTTTTCTCACACTATTATAAAAACGCAGAGGAAACTGCCAAGGCAATAGACGAAGATGGTTGGTTCCACACCGGCGATGTTGCCGCTATTTCTAGCGAAGATGGAAATAGAATACAAATTGTTGATAGAGTTAAGAATTTCTTCAAGTTGTCACAGGGGGAGTATGTTTCCCCGGAAAAAATCGAAGGTATATACTTGTCTCAATTTCCTTTTATATCTCAATTGTTTGTGCACGGAAATTCCACAGAGTCATGCTTAGTTGCTATTGTTGGTATTGACAAGGGTGTAGTAGACCCTTACATGAAGAAGAGATTTGACATGGAAGTGGACGATCCTGCAAACATAGTCAAGTTTTTCGAAGATCCAATCAACAGAAGGTCATTGTTGCAAGATATGAACAAGTATGCCGGTGGTCAATTGAATGGTTTTGAGAAGTTACATAATGTTTTTGTTGATTTCGAACCCTTGACTATTGAAAAAGGTGTTATTACACCTACAATCAAAAACAGAAGACCAATGTGTGCCAAAGTCTTTAAACCTCAAATTGATAGTATGTATGCTGAAGGTTCATTACTTAAGAATACCAAATTATAGATTGTTATATAATTAGTTAGTTAGTAAAGTTTTATTTGTCTATTATAATATACTTTTTTTTTCGTCTATCTACATGCAAATGGCATTTTAACATGACATCTGGAAACAATCTCCAAATAGTTTGGCTCATTGTCAGGGCAAACAAAACCATGTCTAATCAAAAAATCAACAATGACCAAGCCACAGTTTGGCTTGAATTGTTTGTTGTGAAGCTTTTCCAATATCTCATCCACGTCCAAAAGCTGGAAATCTTCTGCTTCTCCATCCTGCGGTCTGATAATGTTTTCTTCGTCTTCAAATTTAATGTCGTAAATATATTCCACTTCTGGCTGAACGCGTCCATCTTTTGTCAAGTACATATACGACACAACTCCAGAACTCTTAATGTGTGACTTCACAAACTGTTCTTCTAAACCAGCCTCTTCAAAACATTCCTTTATGACAGTCTCCTCTAAGCCGTATGGGTATCCCAATCCTCCAGCAACAGTATTGTCCAACATTCCAGGGTAAGTTGGCTTTGTAAGTGATCTTCTTGGAATCCACATCTTTAATTTGCCGTTCGACGAATTCTCTGGGGAAACATAACCGTTAATATGAACACCGTATGTCACTACTCCTAATAAGACAGAGAATGCACGTTCAATCAAAACATATGGCACAGTATTAGGGTAATAAACTGTGTATAACTCATTTCTCCAACCTTTGTTGAGCAATTCGTCAAATTCCGGTAACTGTCTCCATTTGTTTCCCACATCGGCAAACATTTCATTTCTTTTTTCAAAAGTATTGTATTTGCTTGCAATCGCTATGGTTTTATCCTTATTGTTAACAGCAAAAGATGATGTCGTTTCAAAGAACTTGGCAATAACCGGTGATATGTACCCGAGGATCGATGCTCCATCGTGAGTTATCAACTTATAGAAATCATCGTTCCCCTTGAAGGAGTCAACGGATTCAATGATCTCGAGTAAAGATGAAGAAGCTGTCATTCTAAGTAAGTATGATTATTTTTGGACGGTATGTGTGTTTGTGTGTTTCTGTGGTAGGTGGGAAATTATGGTTATTTTTTTTTTATTTCGGAATCTGTGTTACCGAAGGTTCAATTAAGGCTGCATTTCGCGCGCTATAACGTCCAGTATTGCTTCATCTTTTATATACCATTTCCTAAAATATATGATGTATAAAGACATGATTGTACGAAATAGGAATCGATTGATGTATGTTCGTATTTATTCTACTTTGAAAATTTCGAAGGAATAATAAAGGAAAGAAGTTAAGTTAAGCGTGTGCTTACGATACTCTTATTGTTCTTAGTAAAGTTCTACGAACTATTCTTTAATGTATATGTCTATTACAATTCCTATTCGAAAAGCTCACATGTAATCAGTGATGTCGGTTGTCTCCAACCCTACCTTAATAGCTGAAGCTACATTTCATTAATCAAATAATGAGTCTATATATTCGTTAGTAACAAATCACGTGATATGACAAAAGTAATACACAAGTACGAGATGTTGATCTGCGCTAAACACCGTTATGGTTGTTGAGGACCAAATTGGTCTACAAAATATATTTCGGAGATTCAGAAAAATGACTTTTACCAAGTATTCGACTAATTATTATCAATGAGTCCTCATTAACTGACCAATTTGTGCTTCTTTGCAAATATCAAATATACTATTGAAGTAATTTAATCCAGTAATTGATAAACGGCCAAACAGAAAATATATTAAAATTACGAGAGAAAAGAAAGAAAGATAGAAAAAAAATCTACACACGAATAAACTAGGAAAACCACTTGCAATACACAAGAAACTATGGTTGGGTCATCAAGATCCCTAATCCGAGTTTTGGACACACTATTTTCCAACTGGTCGGATGACGAAAGCAAGAACCTGATTCTTGCGGAGGCAGATTTGACTATCACTCAATACATACAGAAGCACAATGACTTGGCAACCATTCAGCTGTCAACTAATATAAATGACGAACTATACAAATTATATGATAAACATATCAAGCCATCGAAAGATATTTCTAGGGAATGCGCATTTCTTGATGTTTTGAAGCAAGTTCTGTGCGTGTTCAATTCAAAGGAGTTGAAGCTATGGTTGCAGACATACTTGAGACCAGCTGTTGATAGTGCTGGATACTATTCTGAGTTCGTGGACAAGACAAGAGAATTCATTAGGAGAGTGTCAACAGACCCTTTATCATCCGATGATGAGAAATTGACATTAGAGAGAGAAGCAATAGGCAGAGCCGTAATGAATCGAATAATGAAGATTTATTTAACCGAGGAAGCGAGATTTGAGTATTTTGACATTAAGGCGAATGACACACAGGCATACTACGAGAGACTACGCTTCATCAAGTTCAACTGTGTTAACCTACTACAGGAGTATGGGTTAAAGCATATCCATAGCTACTGCTCATTGCTTGATGAACATTTCAGAGAGCTCAAAACCAGGCACGATTCATTGATCTTGCTTCTGACATTAGTTGCGTCTCAAAACTCACAGATTTCACACATAATAGACACAGAAATATTTGTGGATTTATTGAAATGTATTCTATATGATTTTAATGATGCATTAGTATTTTCGGCATATACCGTGTTGGTCATGCTAATACCACAGGTTAGTAACAAGCTTGGGAAATACCTACCAGATTTGTTCGCTATATACATGAGATTAGTCCAATGGCATGACTTGGACAAATACATACCTAACAGGTACGAGCTTTTCAACGAATTCATGGATAAAGGCTTATTGTCCTGGAAAATTGATCACACTGAAGCTTATCCATTAGCTACGGAAGTTGTATTTGATTGGCAATATTTAGGAACATTGTTGTATGGATTGTTTGTTTTTAATTTTATTGAGTTCATATCCTCACCATTGAGTTACTTTCAGAGAATAAAACCAAAGCTAATATCATGTATATTGTTACAAGCGATAGACGAAAGAACCGTGGGCACAGTCAATTTGGAGAATATTATCATCGAAAAAAGCCAAGAATTTTTGAAATCGTTGCTACTACATCCAAAAATGATCAAACAGGAAAAATCGAATGAAATCGAGATTGAGAACCCAATAGGATGGATTTTGGAGCAAGGAAAGAACTCGATTTCTCCGGAGGATGTAGCTATCACCTGTTTAAGTTTGAACACGCAGATTATTGTTAGCGATGTTTTCAAGAAACAAATATTGGATTATCTGTTCGCTAAATCTGACTACACATCTCAAAATGAATCACAGAAGCTTTCCAGAAATTCATCTTTGGCTGGCCCAATGTACTTCAATATAAAAGATGGACCGACGTCTAAAATATTGCAACAAGCTCTAAACAATAGAAAGATGTCTATAATACCAACAAATTTAGTGATCGAGGGAAGCAATAATAACAATAATAATAATAACAATAATAGCAACAACGGCAATACAGGCAATAACGGTATTCCCAATTTAGAACACGAAATTAAGTTTAAAGAGGTGAAGTTCAGTGATGACTACAACTCAGATGCTGATATCTCACGAAATGGTGGACTGTATGATAATTTTATGAGCAACATACCTTCATCATTAGCCTTGCATCACGAGCCCCACAGACAGATTGACCCAATTCCTGAATTATTATCAACCCATGAAAAGTTATACATCAGAGAAGGTAGCATTGGAGGTCACGATTCTTCTGATAATGATGACAAGAGATCCGTGAATAATGTTTTCAATGAGAAAGGAAAGTATGAACTACGGTTGATGAGACCCACGTCTTCACCTACCACCACAGTTGAAACATCGAGTGTTTTCAAATCACCATCTGGTTCTAACGGTGGTCATTTGGATGATGCTATTACAGCTAATCCAAGCCAAGTACTGAAAAACAGTTTTAGTGGAACGGCCATCGATTTTTACCAGCGTGAACTTTTGTTATACAAAAATGAGTTGGAATTCTCAAGTTATATGAAGCATTTGAATAAATTCCACTATTTGAAGCTGAGACAGTGCAATATGTCGAGCGATAAAGAGAACAGTTCTTCTGATTTCGAAGAGTCAAAGATGTTGTTGAATGAAGCTAGAAATGAGATGACAAAATTATCAGACGACTACGATAAAGAAAGAAACCTATTGGTTACAAAATTGAAAGAACTTAACAGTGAGAAAGAGGAGTTATCACAGAGATTGGATGAGGAAAGCGCTAGAATATCAACTGGCACGGTGAATTATACCCAATTGGTGACTGAGATACTTCCGGCAAAGGACTATGAAATTGAAACTTTAAAACTGAAGACTATAGCTTTGGAAGAACAGTTGAATGAGTTGCAATCAGCTTCAAATGAAGTGACAAATAATGATAATATTAATAATTTACTGGAAATTGGAAATACAGATCCTGACTGCAAGGCTGTTTATGAATTGAAGACTAAATTGCAATTAGCCAATGAGCAATATTATCAAACTTCACAAGAATTAAAGTCAGCACACGACGCGTATGAGAAAATGGTCAAGAACTACGAAGACAAATTAGCTACCTCAAAGTTAAGCCTCCACGATAATTTGAATTCATTCACCAGAGAACACGAGAAGAAGATTCAAGAATTGACAACAACGATATTGAAATATGAAAACTTGCTTGAGGAAAAAAATGCCAAACTCCTACAATTAACTTCATCTAAACCGATATCCATCCCTGTGCCTACCAGGGGTAGCACGAGCAGCAACAAGCTGGCAAGAAAAGATTCATATGATTACCTTTCCAATGCTTCATCGTCTCCACCTCCAATTGCGCCACCAACTCACACTTACCAAGGAGGCAACAGTAATAACTTTCCACCTGCGCCTTCCCAATTACAACAGCAAATTCATCACCAGCATAACTCACAATTCCTTACATCTTCAACTGTCCACTATCCACCACATGTGTCTCGTAATAATTCAATGCCGATAGTTAATACATCACAGCAACAAGCTCAAGCGGTTCCTATAATTAGAGGAAGAGGAGGTTATCAAAAGAGATCTAAGAAATTAATGTAATATGTAAATAGGGATCGGATCTAAAGCATTAGTTTATCCGCGAGTCTGGACTGGAACAAGAAAGGGAGTGTGAATGTAGCAAGTAAGTAGATCCTTGTAGGCTTTAAAAGAACAAAAACCTAGACAAAAAGAAAATGCATTGTTGATCGTTATTGTAGTGCACACAAAACGCAAGTACATGCTGTGTCGTGGAACTGATGATGCAGATCCCGTGTGTTAAGTTTTTTTTTTTTTCTTCTTCTTTATTTTTTCGGTTTACGTGTTTGTTTTCTGGAACTGAAAAATTTGGTTGGTGAAAAAAGCTAACATTATCAACTAAAACAAAGGAACTCGGCTCCTTATCCCACCTTTTTTTTTCTCATATAAAAGCCCCTGTTTGTTCACAACAATTCAAACGAAAGTTAGCATTTCTCCTGTTAAATCAGTCACTTGCTCTCATTCATTTCCAAGGTCCCACAATTAAATATCGCCATGTCACAAACTTTGAAGAAAAGAAGTGGTGCAAACAATGGGAAAAGATCGCCCACCACCTATAATTCCAACATTGAATTTGATTCTGAAAAGAAGGAAGAATTCGATTTGGATAGACTTGCTGTACCACGCGAGCCAGAATATAAATATTGGATTGCCTTGGGTTTGATTACTCTTCTAGCAATCTACACCAGATTCACCAGATTAGGAACTCCAAACAAGGTTGTCTTTGATGAAGTCCATTTCGGTAAATTTGCATCCTATTATTTGGAAGGAACTTATTTTTTTGATTTACATCCACCTTTCGCTAAATTGTTGATTGCCTTTGCAGGATGGTTGATTGGTTACGATGGTAAATTTAAATTTGATGCCATTGGTGACTCTTACATTGAAAACAATGTCCCATATATTGCTTATAGAGCCTTACTGGCCATTCAAGGTACTGCCACTGTTCCAATTATGTTTTTGACTATGAAAACTTTAGGATTTGGTGTCGCAGCTTGTTTGTTTTCGAGTCTCATTGTGTGTTTTGACAATGCCCAAGTCACTGATTCTAGATTGATCTTGTTAGATGCCACTTTGATTCTCAGTGTTGCCTTGACCATCTTTTCCTACTCCAAATTCTCCACTTATAGAAAAGAACCATTTTCCAGAAATTGGTGGACTTGGTTGTTAGCCACCGGTGTTTCATTGTCTTGTGTTATTTCCACCAAATACGTTGGTGTGTTCACTTATCTCACTATTGGTATTGCCGTGATACATGAATTATGGATTTTATTAGACTACAAGAATGGCTTGACTTTAACTGATTTTGCCAAACATTTCTTTGCTAGATTATGGGCTCTTATTATCGTTCCATTCTGTATTTACTTGTACTGGTTCTACTTACATTTTGCAATTTTGAAAAGATCAGGTACTGGTGATGCATTTATGTCCAGTGAATTCCAAGAAACATTATTAGAATCTCCATTAGCTGCTAAAGCCAAACAAGTTCAATATTACGATCAAATTACTATCAAGCACAAGGATACCGGTGCTTTCTTGCACTCCCACAACCACGTCTACCCATTGCGTTATGAAGATGGTAGAGTTTCTTCCAATAGTCAACAAGTTACTTGTGTTGTTCAAGAAAATGCCGCTAACGATGCTAACAATCAATGGGAAATTATTCCAGCTGTTGAAGGTACTGGCAAAGGAACTAAAGTCTTTACTAATGACGTTGTTAGATTGAGACACATTGGTACTGGTGGTTACTTGTTAACCCACGATGTTGCCTCTCCTTTGAAAGCTACCAACGAAGAATTCACTATTGTTTACGATGAGGATGCTAACCTGCGTTTCAATGAAACCTTGTTTAGATTGAAATTGCAAGTCCCAGGATCCAATCCTAAGAAAGGAAACCAAAGAAAGGAAATCAAGACTTTAGCCACTGAAATTAGAATTTTGCATGTTGATACTATGGTCGCTATGTGGACCCACGATGACGAATTATTACCAGAATGGGCATTCAAACAACAAGAAGTCAGTGGTAATAAAAAGATTCCAGAAAAGGACAACATTTGGACTATTGATCAAATCACCAACATGAACAGTGCCGATCCAAGAGCTCAATACGTGCCAAAGAAAGTCAAAACTTTACCTTTCTTGAGAAAATGGTGGGAATTGCAATTCTTAATGTTCCACCACAACAACCAATTATCTTCAGAACATCCATTTGCTTCCCAACCAAATGAATGGCCATTGGGATTAACTGGTGTTTCCTTCTATAACGACAATGTCGAAAAGAGACAAATCTTCTTCCTTGGTAACATTTTTGGCTTCTGGTTGGAAGTTTGCTTCTTGTCAATTTACCTTGGTGTTCTTTTGGCCGATCAACTTACCCGTCGTCGTAACTATTATCTCTTAAGCAACAAAGCCAGATCAAGATTGTACAACACCTTGGGATTCTTATTTATTGGTTGGTGTGCTCATTATTTCCCATTCTTCTTGATGAATCGTCAAAAATTCTTGCACCATTACTTGCCTGCCCATTTGGTTGCTGCCTTATTTTCCGGTGGTTTAGTTGAATTTATTTGTTCCAACAACGCTGCCAGACCAAATGGTAAACCAATTGGAGTCAACAAGACCAAGATGATTGCTGTTGTTGCTGTTTGTTCCACCGCCATTATTTGGTTCTTTTTCCACTTTAGAGCTCTTACATACGGTGATGCTTTCTTATCCCCAGAAGAGGTCCGCTCAAGACAATGGTTTGACATTAAATTGCATTACGGTAAGTAAATTAGATAAAACTCACAAGTTTATATTGTTAGCTGAGTCACATTTTATAGTTGTTTATTTTGTGTGTAGTTGTTTATTTTTATTCAAACATAAATTAGTCACATACTGGTTCTGCAAGTGAGCCCCCTGGACCCAGATCTCTGGCAACTTGGACCAAAAAAAAAAAAATGTATAAAAAAGAACGAGGCAAATCTTGCTCTCGTTCAAGATACGTAGATTTGTTTCATTTCACGGCTAGATATTTCAAATACCTATTCACCACATCCATGTCACTCAGATCTTATTTAGTCCACTTGAGGGAACAATTGAACTCCAAGTCTTTGAGGTTACCTTACACTTTTGTCACTGGTAACCAATCTGCGGATATGGATTCAGTGGTTAGTGCTTTAACATTTGCATACTTTACCAATTTACTGTCCCCAGAACAATACGTAATCCCGTTGATCAACATTCCAAAGGACGACTTAAGATTAAGAAAAGATATCGTCAAGTTGTTGACCTATCATTCGATCACCGAGGATCTCTTATATTTTGTTGAAGACTTCGAAAAGTTTGTCCAAGGATCAGAACAAAAAGTCTTGCTTAATTTAGTTGACCACAATAACATCCAAGGAGATGAGTTGCACCTGGCTTACAAAAATGGTAAGGTTGAAGTTGTTGGGATTATTGATCACCATGCCGATGAAGGCGAATTTTTAAAGGCTGACCCTAGAATCATACGAACTTGTGGATCAAACTCTTCTATGGTTTTCAATCACTTTTATGACAAGTTCTTCATCAATGATAAAGAGTTTTTGGTTAAGCAGCATGATGTCTTGGAATTGTTATTGGGTCCATTGTTGATTGATACCACTTGTATGACCCAGAAAGTCAAAGAACCAGATACAATTGCATTTGACAAGTATAAACAAGCATTGGGCAGTCTGTTCCAACAATTATTTGTATCGGGTGATGGAAAAAACGAAATAGAAAATTTCTATTCCACTTTGAAGGCAGCTAAGAAAGACTTTTCTGGATTTTCATTCATGGATATTTTGAGAAAAGATTATAAGCAATTTACGTTCAGTAAAGGTGACAGAGTTGGGTTCAGTTCTCTCGGAAAGTCGTTCAAGTGGATTTTTACCAATTACAGTAAAGAAGAGGTCCAAAAGACACTCTCAGATGCCCTTGCTGTTAATAAACTTGATTTATTGATTATGTCAGATTCTTACACCAGAAAGGACACCAACAAGTACACCAGAGAATTTTCTTATTATTTTGAAGAAAAAGGAAATGAAAAATACGAAGAATTGTACAAGTATGCCCAAGAACCATTGAAACTCAATGACGATGTTTATGGTATTACAAAAATCATATCCACAATCAAAGCTGCAAATGAAAAAGGAACCTACAAGTTGTTTGACCAAGGCAACACTGATGCTTCCAGAAAACAAATTGTCCCAATTGTAAAAGATATTCTTGAAAATAAATTTACTCATTTATAACTTAGATAGCTAACTATATACTTTTTAGATGCAATAGATAGAGTTTGAACCGAACTTGGTAGTAGTACGTTTGTGTTTTTCAAATCTTGCAAAAATACTTTGGAAATTTCATCGTAAGGGATATCCAAAAGCTCGTAATCGTCTTCTTTCTCTACCGTATCCGTAATCAACATTTTTAAAGCATTATGGTGAACGACTCCATCCACACATACATTTAGACCAAGATTCATGACCCATATATATGTTGGATCACCATCTGATTCCAATTTAAACTTTCTACTGGCAGACGAATTGATCTTGTCAATAATTAAGTTATACACAAATAACCCTGGATTATAGTCTTCTTTAACTGATTTCCCATCCTTCATATATTCAAGCAGAACTGACCATTTGAATATTCTCATCGTATCCTGGTACGTTTCTCCGAGTAAATAGTCACAGCTCTTGCAAAATAGAGAGTTGTCTTTTTGAATAACATTCGGATTTCCTTTTTCTAACAAGTAGTATCCACCAACGATAATTGTATTTCCCTCTGGCTTTAACAATCCTTTGTAGTCCTTTTTGTGTTCTTCATGATTATCTGGTTTGTGACAATGCCAAAAATCCATCATTTCGTACCACAACTCAGAAGGCATATCTTTAAAAACAAAGCTCGATGAATCGATGAGCTCTAACTGGCAATTCCGACAAACAAACTTGAAATCATGACAAGCGCCGAGCTTTGGGGTTTTTGAAAGGTCTTTACAGGACCATTGGTCAATTGCTTGATCTGTAAATGGGACAGTTTGCAGGACCGTTTCTGATAGTTTTATGGAAAATGATAGCGTGCTGTTCACTAGCCTCACCCCTGATATTTTTAGTTCATTTATTGATATTGGTAGTTTGATCTTGATCGATTCCATGCAACTGGATTGAATGGACAACTCCTGTCGAGAAATCAAATTCACACCGCTAACATCGTCAAGCTTGAAGGTGTTTGGTACATCTAGAACCACAGATATACAATTCAACCGTGGTAGATACTCTGTGAAATACATGCAAGTGGATTCAATGGCGAAGAGCAAAAGAACCTCGCAGAAATGATATTTTTCTTTTTTTTCGTATCTACTGGTATCTATTTAGTATCGCTACCAATTGATGATTTTTTAAAGCGTGTCAGGACGCGCAACAGTTGTAATTCTTTTTTTATAAATGTCTTCCAGTTAATAACGTTTTGTTTACTTCACTGTCCACAAATACACTCAATCAATCATGTCTAGTATTATGGATGAAATAGAGGAAGGCATAAATTTGTCAACTATGGAAGAAGATTCTACGTCTCAGAGACCAAGTGCAGACCAAGGGCAAGCTCAAGACAACGCTGAAGAAGATCTACTTGGTTTAGATAAACCCATCAAATTGAGAACACGAGCAAAAATAGCCAAGATAGACAATGCTAGGATATTCAGTCCCAATGGAATACCATATATCGTGAAGAACCACGGTAAGTTGCTTCGTACTATTCAGAAGAATGATAAAAAGTTTTATTCAAATTCAAGGGGTTCCATAACCAAAATACAGAAGTTTGAACACGAATTTGACAATTTAAGTTCCGTTTTACAATTTTACCAATTGTGGTGTCATGGATTGTTCCCAAAGGCAAATTTCAAAGATTGTATTCACTTGGTGAGATCATTAAATGGGAAGTCTGCGCAATTGAGAATGTACAGAAGAGAATTAATTAACGTGGAGTTACATAAATTGAAAGTTGCCAAAGGTATCATCACTGAAGTTCCTGATACAGAAGAAACCAGAGATATGCCACTCGAAAACAATGACGGCTGGAATACTATGCATATGGACGCTGTTACAGTTGAAAGTAATGATAAAAATGGAAATACTGCGTCTGGTTTGGAGAGTCTTTTTGTTGATTCTAACAGCACTGAAGATCTCAACCCTTCAAACGAACCATCACTCTTTGTCGATTCCAACAGTACACAAGACCTTACACCTGCAAATAACTTGGTACCAACTAATGATAGTACTTCGGCATCAAGAAGTGCCGCTTTACCTACTGCGACTACCGCCAACAATAAAGATTCAGATGATGATGATGATCCATTTAGTGATGATGATCTAGACATGACTATGGAACATGACGCACAATTGCGTTTGGAAAGAGACGAGGAACAACAACAACAACAACAGCAACTAGAAGAACATATCGATGATGATCTTGAACTAGAGTTAATGCGACAAAACGATCCTTAGTTACGAGAAACTGTAATTTTATATCAAGTACATATATATATCTTTCTAAATGTGCTAGCGTGGTTGAAAATATTTGAAACCAAATCGTTATTAACATCTTTGTACATGTTTGTAGAAAACAAGGCAATGAGATATCCACCACTTCTTAGATACACATCAATCATCTTCCCATCAGTGGATGGTCCCGATTTCTTAACAAGAATTGAACTATTTCTGAAGAACGGTAACAATATTCCCCGATTATAAACCGAATTTCCCTTTGCATTGCGGTACTCAACTCCAAATTCTGACATAAATGCTTTGTAATGTATTGAACTTTCAAAATGTTGTGTAGTGAAATTTGTGCCATGGAATCCTATCACCCTCGTCATAAACTCATTCTGAGAATTACTACGTTTCATCAACTTTCCAAAATTTTCAAATGATTCTGTTTCCACCTTTTCTTCACCAATTGGAAAGTATTCTTTTCCAATCTGGTACGGTTCAGCAATTCGAATTTCCAAGATGTAAACAAATTCAAATTGATAATTTGCGGCTAGTACTTTCGACAATATTGTCCCTGCCTTCTTTAATGAACCCACTGAAAATAAAAATTGCCACAACTCTCGTTCTTTTACCATTGCTGTTGACTGTTCTTCTTTCACGGTTTCATTTGTATCTTTCAGTCTGTTTGTATTCGTGGGGCCGTATTTTATAAATCTGTAATTGTTATTTTGGGAATACCTTCCCCCTGAACCGTCCTTTTCAAACACCAACGAAGACTTACTGCTGGTTGGTCTTCCAATTTGCTTTTGCAAAACCTTCAAGTCATTATTAGTAGTAAAGAATTCCGTACTGGTTACCATGGGGGAATATTTACTCATCTTGAGCATCACGTCTTCAAGTGGTGATTCTAACATTCCCATAATTTCCTTACTTACATGCTGCAAAATTTCGCAGTTCTCCTCGCCAAAGGTATCTTTAGGGAACCTATCAAAAATGGATAACACCCCTATTACTTCTTGAGTAGGCGTCACCAAAGGTACTCCACACCAGAATCTAATAAATGGGGAGCTTGTAATCAAAGGATTTGTTCTTGTTCTCCAGTCTTTCGAAGCATCCAATAATAAGAAATATCCTTGTGATAATATCGCATGGGACTCAATGGCAATGCAGCGTGGAATATAGTTGGTATTTAGCATTGTCTCGATTTTAAAGTGACACTTGTAGTTATCGATCAAGGACAACGCAACGCCGGGAACTTGGAAAGACTTGCGTAATTTGGAAAGACATTTTCTAAATATGAATATCTCATGCCAATGTGGCAACTCTATGTAACGGGAAACAGCATCCAATCTCGAGGGTTCGTTGTAGCTCTCTGGTGGTTTCATATACCCTTTATTAGGTATACATGGCGGACACGGAACTTTGGACAAGTTCCATTTACCTTTTGAATAAGCATCTATGAAATGTGATTTTGTCAGTTGGATTGGTGTTAGAATAAGATCACCAGGAGCTGCTGCAAGTAAACTGACTTGTGGTGTTTTAATGGGAATTAGACGTGAAGAACTTGATGTGACAATTTTCTTAAACTTCTTATTACGGCGACTAGCGTCTTTGTTGCTTCTATTATTCATAATCTTTAAATGAGTTTAAGAAACAAGACAAATGATAATTTCAAAATATATATGACAAATCAAACTCCATCTATGTACTTTTGCTTTTGTTGTGTTTTATACAGTTTTTTTTTTGTACTTGACTGAGCTTATTGGTTGTGCATTTTGTTAAGAGCAAAATTTCGCAGCATTTATATGGATATGCTTCAACTTAAACAGTCGCCTACAACATACACATACAAATTCAAAACACAAAGGTAGCTTTTTATTATGCTTCTCCCATAAACAATTCTATACAATTTACTTTGCATCTTCCATGTTTACATCCTTGTCCTTATCATTATTATCCTCTTTGCTTTCATCGATTTTTTCCAAATCTGCACTACTTCCTTCGGCTTTTGCTCTTTCGGCAGCTTCTCTTTCCTGTCTAGCTTTTTCTTCTTCCAAAGATAATCTCAATGCCATAGCCAAATCTGGGTCCATGTTTGGATCAATGATGTCACCTGCACCACCAGCTCCGCCAAAGAAATCCATATCACCACCTGCGCCAACTCCAAAGCCACCATCTTCCAATAAAATCGGGGATGATGCAATAACTTCGTATAATAATCTTGGACCAGGAGGAACAGTAACAAGATGTGAATTGTCGTGATTATTTATAATGCTTTGAAATTTTTCTAACTTGGCAGTATTCACGCTTTCCTCTCCGAAATTTATAATATCAATTGCTACGTTATTCTTCTTCATCTTCTTGGCCAATTTTTCCAATTCTTTTTCGGACTCCTTTATTGGACTTCCCACAAATATGACAATTCTTTGTTGCTGTACCTTATTTTGACGATGCTTCAATGCCAATGCTGCAACTTGAATCCCACTTGAAAAATTATTCTCACCATGAATCTTGGTTTCATGAACGCCCGATAAGATTTTACCAAAATCAGTGGTTAAAGTGGATAACACTTGGGGACCGCTTCCTCCGTATGCTAATAAACCAACTGTGTTTTCTGGGTTTGAATTGATCTTGTTTTGGAAAATGAACTCAGTGGCAGTCAATTGTGCTTCGTATCTAGTTGTCAAGTAATCACCATTTCTCGTATACTCCGAGTTATCAATGGCTATCATAGTTGCCTCAAGAACCATTTTTGCTTTAGTTTATGTCTTATTGTTGATTTCCGATGGGAGGAATGTGGTTATAGTTTGTGGATGAACCAAATGGTGGTTAAAGGGAATTCTTTCTTTTCTCTTTGCCACTGGCCGTTTTCTCAATCGCGAACCAACAAACAGCCAAAAATAAGAAAGAAAGAAAAAAAAGATACATCAACACTGAAAAGTTTATATGCAGTTTTTTTTTTTGTTTCTCATATCTACAATTAATTTACCAGAGACAACATAAAGTGAACAAATACAGAGTTCAGCTGTGAATAAGTAACAATCACATAATGGCATATACTAAGAATCAAAAAGAAGCTATACTAAATC
The DNA here is from genome assembly GCA_030557875.1 of Candida neerlandica. Taxonomy (NCBI): domain Eukaryota; kingdom Fungi; phylum Ascomycota; class Pichiomycetes; order Serinales; family Debaryomycetaceae; genus Candida; species Candida neerlandica. The sequence goes on from JANIWD010000032.1 coordinate 96,530, forward strand.
ACCTAAAATCAGAACGAAATAGAATTGCTAAAAGAAATGAAGAGCAGAAAAAGAAGCTTGCGGATCAAACTTATCAACGAGTCATGCGACGATTAAATGGGGTCAGTGTTACCTTATGGGATGTTAAACTAAAAGATATATTTCAAGTAGAAAGATCACAGAGGCTAGTGGCAAAAACGCTACTTAAAGATGTACAGGATATGAAACGAAAACTACAGATGGATCTAAGAAGAAACGGAACAAATGACAAATAAGTTTAACAATAATATCCATAATATAAATTTTTTTCTTATTATTATTATTTAATTTCCTAATATACAAGTTTAATAAGAACAATAATTAAAAACCAAAAGAGCAAGCAAAATTCCATCTAGGCATCTTCTGGAATGTTGTCGTGGAAGTACTTACCTTCAGTTGTTTCGGCAATAATACCAGCTCTAATAGTCCAATCACCAAATGGTTCACCTTCATCTCTTTCCAAACTCCATCTCTTGAATAAGTTTTTCAAGATTTCCAAGATCTCATCTTCCTTGATAGAGTATCTGTAAATTTTGTTCAAACGTTGACCATGGTGACCACCACCCAACATCAAGTTGTATGCACCAAATGCCTTACCGACCAAAGCAACTTCGGCAACCCATGGTCTAGCACAACCATTAGGACAACCAGTCATTCTCATGACTACAGAATCGTGTCTCAAACCATATTCTTCTAAAGCTTCTTCCAATTTTGTGATCAATACTGGCAAGTATCTTTCAGATTCAGCCATAGCCAAACCACAAGTTGGGAAGGCAACACAAGCGGCAGAAGATTTTCTCAAAGCAGAGAAATCAGTGTTGTCCAATTTGTATTGGGCCAATAATTGTTTAACTTGATCCAAGTCTTCATCGGCAACCTTGGATATAAGTATATGTTGATTACCAGTCAATCTAAATTCACCAGATCTGTTATCAGAACCCAAGAACTCGGCCACTTTACGCAACCCAGTCTTTTGTGGCAATTCAGGAGTATCTTCAATTCTACCATTTTCAATAAAAGCAGTGAAATGGTTGTAACCGAATTCATCCTTGCACCATCCGAAGTAATCAATGTTAGATTCAATCTTGAATGATCTAGGGGCTTCGAATTTGTATCCCAACAAGTCTTCAACCTTGGACTTGAAAACTTCAACACCCAAGTCATCAATGGTGTACTTCAATCTAGCGTGCTTTCTGTTAGTTCTGTCACCAAAGTCTCTTTGGACCAACATTATCTTTTCACAAGCAATGTGCACTTGATCTTTACTGATGTAACCCAACATAGAACCAGTTCTTGGGTAGGTCTTCTTGTTGTTATGAGTAGAACCCATACCACCACCAGCTAAGACATTGAAACCAACGACTTCGTTATCTTCAACAATTGCAATCAAACCAACATCGTGTGCATATACATCAACATCATTATATGGAGGGACAGTGATGACGACCTTGAATTTTCTTGGCAAGTAGGTGACACCGTATTGTGGTTCAACATCGGCTAAAACATTACCAGCAACCAAAGTCTTCTTTTTGATTGGACCTTCTTTACGGTTTTCCCATGCATCTGAGTAACCTGGTTTGTCACCAGCATCTGGACCTTCTAACCAAATTTCGTGGTAGGCAGTGGTTCTTGGCAATAAGAATTCAGAAATCAAAGCACCAACTTGAGAAACTTGGCCATGGATTTTGGCATTATGTGGTAAAGCGGAAACCATAACATTTCTATTAACATCACCACAAGCAGCTAAGGTATCCATCAAAGCGGAATTCATACCTCTGATAGCTGGTTTCAAGTTGTGTTTAACAACACCATGCAATTGGAAAGTGGCTCTTGTGGTCAATTTCAAAGTACCATTTCCTCTTTCATCAGCCAATTCATCCATCTTCAAGTATTGCTTTGGAGTGGCAATACCACCTGGTAATCTAACACGCACCATGAAAGCGTAAGCTGGTTCAAGCCCTTGAGCTTTACGTTCATCTCTGATGTCACGATCATCTTGCATATAGATACCATGGAATTTGGTTAATTGTTGGTCAACGGCAGAAATAGCACCAGTGGATTGGTCGTTCAAACCTTCAACAATAGTACCTCTAAGGTAATCAGATCCCAATTTCATATCTTCATTCGTGATTGGCTTTGGTTCTTCGACACCTTCAACGTTGTCAACACCCAAAGCGGTCCAAATTTTTGGAATCCATTCATTGAAACCAGTAGAGAAACCATCTGCGTCTTGGTCATCTCCCAAACCAATATCAGCCAATTCAACACCACCGTAAAGTTTCAATTTAGCAAACAAATCTTTAGCTGGTTTGTTGTAGTAGTGTTTATCTTCTTTTCTTGGCCAATACTGAGAATCTCCCAATCCAAAGACAGAAAACTTGATTCCTGACAAATCCAAATCGGTAGTGTTTTTGACACCATCCCAAAATTGCTTCCCATTGGTTGGGAACTCACCTTGACCAGAAGTGGAGGTGACGAAAACAACATTGGTTTCAGTTGGTAAATCTTCAACTGACAAGTCATCCATTTGCAAAACAACAGATTTCAAACCTCTTCCCAGGGCTTGTCTGTTGATCTTTTTTGCAATAGCTTCAGCGTTACCACCATCGGAAGCAAATGCGACAGTTAATGGAGGACCAGACAAACCTTGCAATAATTGAGCAAATGAATCATCAGCAATTTTGGTTTGTCTAGATTTAACTTCGGTGTTAGCAGTTGCAGTCAAGTTTCTGGACAACAATGGATCTTTAGCGGCCAATAAGGTCAATCTGTTTTCTCTATCCAAAAAGTCTGACAATTGCTTTCTCAAGTTGGAAGAGTCCAATTTGAAGGATTCGGCGTCATTTTCAAGAGCTGGATTGTACCTGTACAATGGCCAGTAACCACTATCGACAGCTTTCTTAGTTTCTTGCAAAACAGCTAATGTGCTATCTGCTTCACTCTTGTATGGTAAGTATGCCAAGACAATGGAAGGACCATTGAATTTTTCAGCTTCAATAAAAGCTTGCAACACTTGGGTATAAGAAGAGTAAATGGCAACAGAAGCGACATAACAGCCACCATAGTTCATAGCATATAAACCAACATCCTTCTTACGGAATCCGTTAACGGATTTGTCCTCTTGGGATTTTTCACTGTATGGTTCGGAGTCGATGATTAACATGTTGATGTTCTTTCCGGAAGTAATAACATTATGGACACCTGATGATCCCAAGTCGTAGGACCAAGCATCAGAACCAATTAACCAGTTCTTTTGGGTCTTGAAATAGTTGGACAACGCCAATAATTCACGGGCACTAGTGGTAGTAGAGTCTGTTTTCAATAAATCAACAATTTCAACTTGTAATCTGTTTTCAACTTCACCCTTTTCTTGTATTTGAACCAACCATTGAGAAAGAAGGTCAATCAATTTGTTGTTGGCTGCACTGTGGAATTCATTAGCTCTGACAGCTTTTTGGACCAAAGCAATCAAGTTTTCTTGTTGTTCTTGATCATACAAGAATGAACCATAACCAAATTCAGGATTGGTTTCAAGACCAGCATCGTTAGCTTGGAATTCGTTCAAGATGTTCAAGTTGGCCAAATTAATTTGTTGCAAAACTTTGATATAAGCTTGTTCCAAGTTGTGAGCTTCGGATAAAGCTTCCACGTATTTTTCGTATCTTTGTTTGGAAGATTTGGTTGCTAAAACGGTGTTGACTTTCCCGTACACCAAGTTTTGTTCTGGTTTGTCTGACCTTATGTTGGCCAATAATTTTGAAACGGCTTCAGTGTAATCAGTGACAAAACCAAAAGTAGCTGAAGCGATCTTTGTAAAGTTTTTCAAAGCTTGATATTTAGAGTATTCAGCAAAGAAATCAAGTAACAATGGAGCAAAACTTGAAAATGGAGTGGTAGATTGTTGGACAATTGAGATGGTCTGCACGCTAGCTGGAATTATATTCAACAATTGTTGTAATTGGAATGGTTTGTAGACCTTGACATTAATCAACAAAGCACCTTGCTTATTTGCAGCATCGATCAATTCTTCCGATATTTGACCCAAAAATAAAATAGAATCTTGCTGTTTGGAAACCTTGTTCACTATTTCAAATGGTTTGACATCGAACTTCGAGACAACTTGGTCTAATGATAAATTTTCCAAAGCTTCTAACAAGACACCCTTGGAAACTTGGACTGTCTTTTTAGCATTGTAATCTGTTGGAGCAAAAAAGTGGAAAACTGATGTGTTCAATTTAGTAGCTAAATTGTAAGCCAAATTTGAGTATGTGTAAGCTTCTTGGGCAGTTTGTGATATTAAAATTGGGTATTGTAAATCTCTCAATGCGGTGACGATGGCATAATCAAAGTTGTTCAATTCAACGTGGGAAACAACTCTATTGGATTTAAATACGTTGGAAGAAAAGTAAGGCAAGTTATGTAAAACAGTAACACCGTCGGTTGCAACAGTGACAATTTCATTGTTGGTGGACTCGGTGGTTTCTTCTTCCTCTTGTTCTTGGGGTTGGTTTTCAATCAAGTACTGTTGTATACTAGCATATGGTTCGTTGGAATTGACCAATATAGTGGCATTTGGTAATAATGCGGTGAATGAAGATTCAACTGATTTTGCGGGTTGAGTGACAAAAACAGTTCCTTCAATATTCAGTATCACCTTAGCAATTGCTTCTTCTTGACGTAAACTCATTTGGAGGGGGTGGGCAATACTTGTTCTTGACAAAAAAAAAAAATATTATTTTAAACTGCTTCGGAGGGATATCCCTTGAAAAAAAAATACTTACCAGAGATCTGGAACCGTTATATATGAAATGTACGAACGGTAGTGAAAAATTTGGAGATAGTCAAATAATAATAAATTGCGATCGGGCACGTGAGAAAGGCGTAATAACAAACCTTCTGCAAGTGATTGGCTTACTTTTGTGCTATTTAAAACAATTGCTCATTCTCCATCATGGGTTTTGAAAAACTCCCCAAAAAAAAAATCACAACCGCATCTCTCTCTCGCTCTTTCTCTCTCTCTCTTTCCCCTGCGATATTTGTTTCGCAACTAGACACAAATTCTTATTGAGCCACACTACACTACACCATGCCATGTCATATCCCTCGTATGGAAAATGAAACCTCATTTAATTCTACAACTCTATTCTTAATTAAATATGAACATTAATCGTTGAATACTTACAAAATTAGGAAGAATTAAAAAAAAAAAATTAAAGAAAATAAAACAAGAACAAAAATACATAATTAAAAAAAAAAAGTAAAGCCGTCAGGCGAGTCTTAGTTTGACTATCATCGACGCCTATTGGGTGCTCTTTTCCAAGCAGCATGATCTTTGGGTCGATAATTCAATGTTCCAATACATGAAGTATAGGGTACTAAGTGATTATAAGCTTCTTTTCCATTCGCCGGCGACTTGATATTGGTGTAAGCTTTGTATACACTGAGTGGAGTCCATTCAACGTCTCTATCTGATTTTTTCCTTATCGACTTGGGAATTTCTGGAGGTAGTGGTGAATGCCCATTTAGGAACAAATCCTGTATGATAAACTCTTCTCTAATAGTCTTCCTCACCGCATCACTAACGGTTTTAGGTTCTAAATTCGCCAACCTCACTTTGATATTATTCATAAGATTCACGTGACCACCAGTTTCGTCACTAGGCCATTCATATATGGGAGACGTCACGAAATCTTCAAAGTCAACAAACATTTGGGATGGGGATTTAACAAGCAGCATCAGCAGTATCAGCAGAGTGGCTGTAGTTGCCGATACTGCTGTGGTTGTAGCTGTGGTTAACAAGTCGGAATTGGGAGCCATGAAGTCATCCGCATCTTCATCGTCGTTTCCTTCGAATGATTGGGGTTGGTAATGCTCCAATGGAATGTTGTTATCTTGTAGCTCTTGTTGTAACATGTACAATTCTTGGTCATAGTTTTCGGGGTTGAATATAGGCGTGGAACAAGTCACTTCTCCTGCATTAGAAGAAAAACCTCTTTCACAAGCAAGGGTCTCTTTATCCATGATATTTTCTAGAAAGGTGTTGTAGTCTAAGTTTGTGGGAAAGCAAAAGTCATCTGTAGATTTGGTAATTTCGTGGGCACTGCTGCAATCATTGCTGGTTGTTTGAATATTAGTATGCGATTGTTGTTGGTATTCTTCCGCTGGATGCTGTATATGTGTTTGGGATTGCTGTTCATGGATTTCGTGTGGTGCTTCATGAGAGTGTGGTTGCATCTGTACTGCTTGGTGTAATTCCAGCAGTATTTGATTTTGTGCTTGTGCTTGAGCTTGGGTTTGAATTTGCTGGTTATGGTGGTCTACAAAGCCCAAGAGTTCTGTTGTATCTGTTTCATATTCGGAGCAAAAAGATGGTCGTAACAGTTGAAGTGTTTGACTAGATATCGAAGGGGATATGTCCATCCCAGTACCGTCATATGTATTCAGTGGTATACAATGACTGGTCAAATACTCCCATTCTGAAGCTGAGAAATCAATGTTGGTATTTATGGAAATTCCAGTAGCAAGTGATTGGTCTTGATGAATTGAAGGGGTTTCATGGTCATAACTTTCCTGTTTTCTGGTCCGACTTTGTTTTCTGGTATCATTCGAATTTGAATAGTCTTGAAAATTCAACTCATCATCAAAATTAAGTACCATTCCTCCAACAACACAAACAAAAAAAAGGAAAAAGCAATGAAAGCAGTATTTTTCAAATGAAAAATCTTATCACGTACTGCTTAACCCTTTTGCCAGAAATAGTAGCTTTCTTTTCCTCGATGAATTATGATTGCTTGAAAATGTTGGATCAAGTACAATAAACGGGTAACACTTTGGACCCCTTAATGCAATTTTCTTTCAAAAATTGAAAATGGAAATAGTAATCAAAAAAAAAAAAATCAATAATAAACTTAACAGCAACTACGGAAAAAATTTGGGTCCCTAAAAAAAAAAGGAAATTTACAGTTGTATTGAATCTACTCAAGATAACAAAAAAAGTAAGAATATAAAAAAAAAACGATAAATCAGAAAAAAACACATAAAGGAAACTATATAACCTAATAAAACCAATTCTAAACGTCCTCTGTCCTTCATGAGTTTTTTACTATATTTTTTCAAGCTGGGAAGTTTTAAACAAAAAGAAGGGGGGAAGTTTGCCATGAACAAATACAAGAAATCTTGTGATCAGTTATTTCAGATAAAGTAATAGATAATCTTAAACAAGAAAACATGTGGATGTTTGGGGGGAAAAAAAATCATGAAATGATGCAATAGAAGTAAGCTAATTTACCGTAATTTGGAAAAATTCTTATTTAGAGAGCAGTAAAAACACAAGAATATTATTGCTTACTTTTTTGTCGTGATTGGGTTTTCGTTGTTGTTATTCTCTTTTTTTTTTCGCAGCCAAAATCCCAAGGGTTTAAGTTGGTATACATCATTGATGTGAACAAAATGTAACAAAGGTTTATAAACCTGGTGTAGTTATTGAAAGGAATATTATACAGCTTTGGTAATTCTTATAAGACATATTCAAAGGTAATGATCAAAAAATCTTTTAGATATCTCTTTCAGTCAAATGATTCTATGCATACAACCGCTGCTGTATAGTTTCCCATTTCTTGTTTTTGTGTGCTGCGTATTTTGTCGTGTATATGCGGCCAAAAAATGTGAAAAATTTGTGGAAGTGACTCAGCGGAAACGGAATGGTTGTTTTGAAAAATTCTGTATACCACATGATTACCTTTCTTATAGTTTCACTTATTTATAGCTTCTTCCTGATCTTCATAATTTTTTATTTTTTTGGTCATTTTCTAGGAAACTATAATTTTCGTACAACCTAATTATAATGTCACTAGTTAGGCTTCATACTGCCAGACAATTGGCAAAAACCAGAGTACACACTCCATCGTTCTTCAGATTCACCAGTACAGCAACCCAAACTCCAAGACAAAGATGGACTGCACTTCGAGATTCTGATTTCACAATCGACGCTCACGGTGAAGAACAACCCGATTATGTCAAATTGATTTTGACCTCCAGAGTTTATGACGTTGTGAGTGACGCCGGAACCCCATTAACATATGCCGTCAACTTGTCCCATAGATGCGGTACTAATGTTCATCTTAAGAGAGAAGATTTATTACCTGTGTTTTCGTTTAAATTGAGAGGTGCTTACAATATGATTGCCCATTTGCATTCCAATTCTACATCACCAATCTCGGGAGTTATTGCATGTTCTGCAGGAAACCACGCTCAAGGGGTTGCTTTTTCTGCTAACAAATTGAATATTCCTGCTACTATCGTCATGCCTACTGCTACTCCTTCAATCAAATACACTAACGTTTCAAGATTGGGTTCACAAGTTGTTTTATATGGGGATGATTTTGATTCTGCCAAACAAGAATGTGCCAGATTGAGTGAAGAACAAGGTTTGATTGATGTCCCACCATTCAACCACCCATACGTTATTGCTGGTCAAGGTACTATTGCTTTGGAAATTACAAGACAATTGAGATTGGATAAATTGGACGCCATTTTTGTTCCTGTTGGAGGTGGTGGTTTGATTGCCGGTGTTGCTGTGTATTTGAAACAAATTGCTCCTCATGTCAAAGTTATTGGTGTTGAAACTTACGATGCTGACGCATTATACCAATCTTTGAAGAACAAAAAACTGACCCAATTGGATAAAGTTGGTATGTTTGCCGATGGTACTGCTGTTAAAGTGTTGGGTGATGAAACTTGGAGACTTGCTAGAGAATTGGTTGACGAAGTTGTTCGTGTCGACACCGACGAATTATGTGCTGCAATTAAAGATATCTTTGAAGACACCAGACTGATCACCGAACCATCCGGTGCCTTATCAGTTGCGGGATTGAAGAAATATATCGAACAACACTCTGAAATTGACCATTCCAATAAGACTTATGTTCCTGTTTTATCAGGTGCCAACATGAACTTTGACAGATTGAGATTTGTCAGTGAAAGAGCTGTATTGGGTGAAGGTAAAGAAGTGTCATTAGCTGTTACTATTCCAGAAAAACCAGGTGAATTCGCCAGATTACAAAATATTATTAACCCAAGAGCCATCACTGAATTTTCCTACAGATGCAGTGGTGAAAGTACTGCCAACATTTTTGTTTCCTTCAATGTTGTTGACAAAAATAGAGAAAAGGCTTCCGTTATTGAAGAAATGACCACTGCCGGTTATGAAGTTGTCGATATCTCAGAAAATGAGTTGGCCAAGTCCCATGGTCGTTACTTGGTTGGTGGTAAAGCTCCAATTTCCAAGACTACTCAAGAAAAGATTTATCAATTTGAATTCCCAGAAAAACCAAATGCATTGTTTAACTTCTTACAAGCTTTGAAGAGCGGTTGGGACATTAGTTTGTTCAACTATAGAAACCATGGCCACGACGTTGGAAAGATCTTGTGTGGATTCACTCTTCCGGAAGGCTCCGAAGCTGAATTCCAACAATTCTTGAAGAACGTTGGTTACACCTTTGTTGATGAATCTGAAAATGTATTTTACAAGAAGTTTTTAAGAGATTAAATAATGCATTAATAATACCACCCTATCTACACGCATATTTTTTTTTGACATTATAAATACATGATCCCCCAGTTTTAAGTAACCTTATCTATGCTCTCTAGTCTTCACGACGTAAGAATGCTTGGTATGCTTCATTCTTGATATGAACTCTACCTGTCGCTTTCATTTGCTTTTTACCCTCTTTTTGTCTTTCTAATAATTTCTTATAACGTGAAATATCAGCAGCATGTAATCTTTGAGTAACATCCTTTCTCCTTGCTTTGACTGTTTCTCTAGCAATGACTTTGCCATTTACTTTGGCTTGGATTGCAACTTCAAACAACTGATTTTTCAAGTATTTCTTAAATTTTGAAACGTATTCTTTACCTCTTGATTGTGCTTGTGATCTGTGAATAATTATGGTCAATGCATCTTGAGGCTCACCATTCACACAAAGTTCCATTTTGACGATATCAGATTTCTTATAACCTCCTTCCTCGTAATCTAATGAGGCATAACCTTTGGTGCACCCTTTCAATTTTCCAAAGAAATCTTCAACAAGTTGAGCCAATGGAATCTCGTACTTGAGTAATACTTGTCCTGTTGTCAAGTACTCAATTTCCTTTTGAATACCACGATTGTTCAAACATAATGTCATAACATTACCCATGTACTCTTCTGGAACAGTCATAATGGCTTCCACAAAAGGTTCCATAAAGCTCTCAACATTGTGATTTCTAGTATTCTCTGGGAATTCATCAGGGTTGGTGATTACTTTTTCTTCTCCATTCCTGTATAAGATCTTGAACGGAACAGTAGGGGCAGTTAAAATTATCATCGCTCCATACTCCTTTTCAAGTCTTTCCTTGAATACAGAAGCGTGCAAAGAACCCAAGAATCCCAATCTCCAACCCAACCCTAACGCATTGGATGTTTCCTGTTCCAATGTCACAGCTCTATCGTTCAAAACCAAGTTTTGCATTTGATCATCCATCGCATTAAATTCCTTCCCATCGGCAGGGAATGCGCCAACAAAAACCATTGGTTTTGGTTCTTCAAACCCTGGTAATGGTTCAAGTCCTTCGGATTTTCCTGTTTGGAAAAATGTATCTCCTACAAGAGCTTCACGGGGGTTTTTCATTCCTGGGATAATATAAGCAACTTGACCTGCTTTGATGTGGTCCATTGGAGTTCTATCTGGATACATGATACCGACTTCTTTGACATCGTAGGTCTTTTTCGAATGAGCGGACAGTATTTTCATTCCTTTTTTCAATTTCCCATCTACTATATGCATCAACATAACCACACCCACGTATGGATCGTGCCATGAATCAACTAATAAAGCTCTCAATGGTCTATCCTCGTGACAAGAAGGGGCAGGTATGTTTTTAATAATGGATGGAATGATATTCTCAACGTTCAAACCAGTTTTAGCACTCACGGGAATACAATCTTTTGGATCCAATTCAAATGTGGTTTCCACCTGTTCAACAGCTCCTGGTATATCTGCCAGGTCCAAGTCGATTTTATTAATAATAGGAATCAATTTCAATCCCATACTGTATGCGAGATAAAAGTTCGCGACGGTTTGTGCTTGAACACCTTGCGATGCATCCACCAATAACAATGCTCCCCCACATGAAGCATAAGATCTCGATACCTCTGCTCTAAAGTCAACGTGTCCTGGTGTATCGACTAAATGTAATAAATAATCTTCTTTTCCATCATTATAAAACATGGAAACGGTCTGTGCTTTAACTGTAATACCTCGCTCTCGTTCAACTTCCAATTTATCCAAAACTTGAGCTTTTGCTCCTGGCTGTATCACTCCTGTCAATTCTAGTAATCTATCGGATAATGTTGATTTACCGTGGTCAACATGAGCCACTATACTAAAGTTTCTGTAGTTCTCTATGGGGATTTTATCTATCCTTTCTTGAATTTCCTTTCGTGCTTTTTCTTGGTTGACTTTGAGCCTCATTTCTTCGGCTGCACTTAAGGGTTTAACTGTGGTTTGCCATCTCCGAGGTATGATACGAGGATTTCGTAGTATCAAAGGAATTCTGCTTCTTAGTAGCATTGAGTAGATGCGAATAATGCTTGGTCAACGATCTCTGTCTACGATCTCATGTATGTATGGCTGAGGATCTGGAAAATTTTTATCTACGAAAAAACAATAGTTTGTGCGAGTGGTCTGGCCAGTGCGCGGGTTTTGTCTATACATTATCATTTTCTCTTACATTAAATACTGCGTTGTCTCTTTTAGAATCATACAAACTTACATCATTCCTACTTAAGCGTTGGCTTTTGCAAATTCATTAACCAAGTCAACTAAGGTTTGAACACTTTGCAATGAAACAGCGTTATAGATGGAAGCTCTCATACCACCAACTGATCTATGTCCTTTTAATCCGGCCAATTTTCTTTCGCCAGCTTCTTTAATAAACTTGGCTTCCAATTCTTCACTTGGCAATCTGAAAACAACATTCATATTGGATCTAACTTTGGGGTTGGTGACAGGCAAACTGTAGAATTCAGGGTATGATTCCAAAGCTTCATATAAGATCTTTGCCTTTTGTTTGTTGACTTTTTCCATGTGTTCAATACCACCATCGGCGAGTACTTTATCGGTGACAAGTTTCAAAATATAACAGGTGAAGATAGGAATGGTATTATAAGCTGAGTTGTTGCTGACAACAGTTGGATAATGGAAAGCGATTGGGGATAATGGAATGTTCAATTTCTTTAATTCTTCATCACTAGCTTGTTCTAATAAACTCTTCTTAACGATGTAAATAGTCAAACCAGCTAAACCAATGTTCTTTTGGGCACCGGCCATGATGACACCGTATTTGCTGACATCAATTTTCTTGGACAATATGTTGGAAGACATATCGGCAACTAATTCAACTCCTTCTGGTAAGTAATCGGAACCTGGGGTATCTTTGTATTCAATACCATGAACGGTTTCATTATCACATACATATAAGTAAGCTGTGTCCTTTGGAATAGGCTTCCATTCAGAGTATGGTGGAGTGTTTCCAAAGTTTTCACCTTTGGTATTCACAACAATATCAACGTCAAATCCTAATCTAGCAGCTTCTTCGGAAGCCTTTTTAGACCAAGAACCAGTAATGGCATAAGAAGCTCTACCTTTTTTACCAGTCTTCTTAGCGTAGTTGGCAAACAAATTGTAAGCAATGGATGAGAACCCAGTAGTACCACCACCTTGCATGAAGAAGACTTCATGGGTGTCTGGGATACTCAATAATTTAGTCAAGTTGGCCTTGGTATCGTCAATGACTTTGATAGCAGGTTTGGAACGATGAGAAATTTCACCAATACCAATGTTGTCACCTTCGTAGGAGATTAAGTCATATGCGGCTTGTTGTAAAACAGATGTTGGTAACAATGCTGGACCAGCACCAAAGTAGTTTGGTTCTTCACGGTCTAAAGTTCTTTGTTCGGACATGTTAATTGAATTGAGGGGGGAAAGTAGTAGATGTTGATTTGAAAAACGTGAAAATTTTCTAATCAAGTTTTTTTTTTCTTTTTATCAAAGTCCGGCTGAATGGGGGGGAACGGTCTCGCCTTAAATGATAAAAATCTGGGTCGCATATTTTTTTGCTTTTTTTTTTAGTTTGGAAGCATTTTTTCTTGGTGTGCGAACTTGTAATTAGAAACAATAAAATGAGTAATAGACTATTATGACTCTGTTTGTACGATCATACCATTCATGTGCTAATGACTAATTCTATAACCATTAATAAAATAAACTATTTCTACATCTTCAGTATCATCCAAGATGCAATGTAAACTACATTCCCTTTGGCTAATGATTAAGACCACTTGCCTACACCTGCCAACAATCTTAGACGCCAGCTGCCAATCTTTCAACCTTAAATTTAAATCAATTTCATGAATTTGGTTGCAATTTTCATCTTCCCCATTTTCATTTTCATGTTCATGCGATTCGGATGCTAAATTTCTAATTGAATCCCTTAGCGACTCACTGTCATTAGTAGTAGTTTGTTTTTGAACTTCTAATTTACTGTTCCAACTGATTGTAACTTTATATTTCCCTTCTTCCTCTAAGATAAATTCCAAAAATCCACCATTTCGTTCACCAGCCCTTATTGTCACCGAATCACTGGAGGGAGATTTTTTGAACTTTTCCAATCTTTTAAACATAGCGACAAACTCGTTGGGTATCCTCATAACCAACCCTAGATCAGAGGGTGTAGGCTCGTGTAGCACATTTATTGGGTCCTTAACTATTTTGACGGGTATTCTGAACGTATGATTAATCACATTTGCGTTGATATTTAAATTAGAGTAAAACAAAGCCAATGATGCCGTTCTCCCAGCCTTTGTTTTGACCCCTGGGGTCCCAGAAGTTTCTGTACGCTGTAACCGTATGTTTAAACCTTCACTGTTTGCTTTGTCAAAATTTCTTAGTGTTTGTAGAAGGAGATCGACATTTATTTCAAGCAGAACAGTATTTCCATCCATGCTCTCTATCAGCATCGATTCAAATAAAGAAGACATTGTTAACTTGCACCAAACTTGTGGTTCCAGGTTGATGGTTTGACCATTCACCAGAATTATAGTCAACTGTTGTTCAGTAAACTTCAATATCACAAACTTCCTCAAATGTGAAATCAAGGATAAGGTTTCCTTTAATGTCTCTGTACTTCTTGTCATTAGTTTCAACTTCATGATGGTTGGGATTGTAGATATGCAAAGATGGATGGATTGGTCTGTATAAGCTCGGACGCGTTTAGTAGGTAAAGCGAAATAGGAATCAAAAAAAAATGTCGTGAAGATTGGGGGGAGAGACTTTGCGATATCGATGAACCAAAAAGCTATTGAAAAAAAAAAATAACAAGGCGACACACTAAGCGAAGAAGATTGAATTATTATTACATCAAGCAACTACGTCCCGAATACAATGACTGTTGATGGTGAATTCTCAGAAGAAGATAGCTTCAAGTTTTTTGGTTTAGGAGGATGTAATGAAGTGGGTAGATCATGTCATATAATTGAATATAAAAATAAAGTGGTGATGTTGGATTGTGGGATGCATCCGGCACTCAGTGGCCATGCCTCATTCCCTTACTTTGATGAATACGATATATCCAAGATTGATATTTTGTTAATTAGTCATTTCCACGTCGATCATTCTGCATCATTGCCTTACTTCATGCAACAATCAAATTTCAGGGGGAAGGTTTTTATGACACACGCAACAAAAGCAATTTACAGATGGTTGATGCAAGATTTCGTTAGGGTCACTTCCATTGGTAATGCAAGAGCAGAAGGTGGTAGTGGTGGAAATGAGAAGGGGAGCAACTTGTACACCGATGATGATATTATGAAATCTTTTGACAGAATAGAAACAATAGATTATCACTCTACAATGGAAATTGATGGAATCAGGTTTACTGCATATCATGCTGGGCATGTTTTAGGGGCATGTATGTATTTCATTGAAATCGGTGGGTTGAAAGTGTTGTTCACTGGTGATTATTCAAGAGAAGAAAATAGACACTTGCATGCAGCAGAAGTTCCACCATTGAAACCAGATATCTTAATTAGTGAAGCTACATTTGGTACCGGTACTCTTGAGCCAAGAGTAGAGCTCGAAAAAAAATTAACCACTCATATACATGCCACTGTTACCAAAGGTGGTAGAGTGCTATTGCCTGTTTTTGCTCTTGGGAATGCCCAAGAATTGTTGTTGATTTTAGACGAGTACTGGGGTCAAAATGAGGATTTGCAGAATGTGAACGTATACTATGCTTCTAATTTGGCCAAGAAATGTATGGCAGTGTACGAAACATATACTGGTATTATGAATGATAAAATTCGTCTCTCTTCGTCTTCTTCTGAAAAATCTAACCCCTTTGATTTCAAATTCATCAGATCTATCAAAGATTTATCCAAATTTCAAGATATGGGACCTTCAGTTGTTGTGGCGACTCCTGGTATGTTGCAAGCTGGTGTGTCAAGACAGTTGTTAGAGAAATGGGCACCAGATAACAAGAACCTAGTAATAATGACTGGTTATTCCGTTGAAGGTACCATGGCAAAAGAATTATTGAAAGAACCAACAATGATTCAATCAGCTACAAATCCAGATTTGACTATTCCAAGACGAATTGGTATTGAAGAAATTTCATTCGCAGCACATGTTGATTTCCAACAAAACTCGGAGTTCATAGAAAAGGTGTCACCTTCAAAGATCATCTTGGTTCATGGTGACTCGGTTCCAATGGGTAGATTAAAGTCAGCATTGTTGAGTAAATACTCTTCTCGTAAAGGTACTGATCAAGAAGTTAAGGTATTCAATCCTAAAAACTGTGAAGAATTAAAAATAGGGTTCAAAGGTTTGAAAGTTGCAAAAGTGTTGGGTTCATTGGCTGAAGAACAATTGCAAGTCTTGAAGAAAGTTATTAAGGAGAAAGTTGAAGAAGAGAATACTAAAATCGTTGAATTACCAGATGATGAAGATGCAATGGAAGAAGATGAAAAGAAACAAGAAAATGGTTCGGCCGTTGAGACATTAAGAACTGGACAAGCGGTCACTGGTGTTTTGGTTTCAAAAGACTTTGATTTAAATCTTGTGCAATTGCAAGATTTGCATGAGTTTACACAATTATCTACTTCAATTGTCAAGTCAAAAATGAACTTGAAAATAAATGCGGATGTATCGTTAATTATCTGGCATTTAGAACAAATGTTTGGTTATATAAATGTGGTGCAAGATAATGATAGTGAATGGGAATGTGTTATTATGGATGTTGTTGATATCTACGTTGACAGAACAAAAGGACCAGGTTTGTATATAACAGTGGAATGGATTAATGATAACCTTATGACCGATTCCTTGGCCGATAGTGTTATTGCTATATTGTATTCTATTGATTCATCACCAGCTTCGGTCAAATTATCCGGTCATAGTCATAGTCACAGTCATAATCATGAACCGAAATTGAAACAAGAACCTGGAGTGGAACAAGAACTGGAAAAAGAAAATACCCCTGAGGC
Source organism: Candida neerlandica (assembly GCA_030557875.1). Lineage (NCBI taxonomy): Eukaryota > Fungi > Ascomycota > Pichiomycetes > Serinales > Debaryomycetaceae > Candida > Candida neerlandica. The sequence goes on from JANIWD010000032.1 coordinate 113,127, forward strand.
ACATGCTGACAGCACTATTGCTAGTAGAATAAAAAGAATGTCTTTACTATTAGAAGCACAATTTGGAGATACCTTGAAGGAATTGCCAGAAGACAAAGCTACCATACAGATTGGTAAAACTGTTGCCAACGTTAACTACAGAAATTTGGTGGTTGAATGTACCTCAAAGGTGTTAAAAAACCGTATTGAAAACATACTTAAACGTGGAAGTCTATTGACCGCTCCATTAAGTGAAAAAACTAAAATTGTATAGAATTAAATAATGTAATATAATTATCCACAACGGCTATATATGTTATTTGTAGTGTACAGTGTTCAAAAAATGTAAGCTCTTTGAATTTTTATTATTTTTTTTTTGTAGCCTTTTGGCACATATCTATCATCTATTTGGCACATCCATCAACAACCAACGTTATATAATCCAACCATGAGGTATGTAATTTTGTCATTTATTAATCATTACCATCTAGAAGCAATATTTTTTTTACTAACATGCACTTGTTTTAGTGAACTTATAGAAAGACCACGTTCAGAATTGACAGAATTAGAACTCAAAACCTTAGAAGAATATGAATTCAACCATGGACCAATGTCAATATTGAATAATGCCGTTAAAAATAATACTCCTATTATAATATCATGTCGTAATAATCATAAATTAATAGGCAAAGTGAGAGCATTTGATAGACATTGTAATTTGGTATTGGAAAACGTTAAAGATTTGTGGTCAGAAGATATTAAGAATAATAAAGGACAAAAAATAAAGAGTGTGCCTAAAGAAAGATTCATCTCCAAACTATTCTTAAGAGGAGATTCGGTGGTTATAATCTTGAAAGCTTAAGATTCTAATAAAAAGGGAAAACAAGCATTTGTACTATAAATAATTACACACGAAAGAAATAAATAAACAAAAAAAAATTACAATTTATGTATACATTTTACACACCAATTCTGAGAACATTTTGACGTTGATGTCTGAATTTGATGACTTCATGTCTTTCCATGATATAAAGTGCCTTTTCCAAAGCAGATGCACTTGCTTTTCCGGATTCGACAAACTCTCTTCTCAAAGTTCTATAAGCAGTGGACCATCCAATTGGCAATCTTCTTCTCAATTCTTGTTCAACCTTCTTGATTTCAGAATTTAAGGTTGCATCGGTGGTATTTCCAAGCCCTTGGTCAACAGCATCCATGGTAGAGGCAGTGAATAACCTGATTGCTTCTTCGACATGTTCCTCGGTAGCAACTGGCGAAAGTCTTAATTTTGCCAATGATTCTGTTATACGGATAATAGCTTCCAATTGTCTAACAGTAATAGGAATGGATGATCTTTCATTCATTTCAGATTCATTAAGTTGCAATCGTCTTCTGATAGAAACAAAATGTGACGATAATCTTTCGGAGGCTTCAGCTGAAAGACGTGGAGCACATCTCAATTTGACGTATTGGATATATCTCTTCATTTTGTCAATTGGTATTTCACCTTCTTGTAATAAATCTTGATTTCTACCACCTGCATGAACATTCATAACATGTTGTGCAATGGAGATATCCCTACTTTCGTTATGATCATCTTTCACAATAAATATCATATCAAATCTTGACAAAATTGTAGTTTGGAAATCAATATTTTCACCAGGACTCTTGAATTCATCATATCTTCCAAATACTGGATTTGCTGCTGCCAAAACGGATGTTCTCGAGTTTAAAATGGTGGTGATACCTGCTTTAGCAATGGAAATCGTTTGTTGTTCCATAGCTTCATGAATTGCCACTCTATCTTCATCTCTCATTTTATCAAATTCATCAATACAAACAACACCTCCGTCAGCCAAAACCATAGCACCACCTTCCAAATAAAAGTCCCTAGTTTGTGGATCTCTTTGAACAGAGGCGGTCAAACCAGCTGCAGAAGAACCTTTACCGGATGTGTACACTGAGATAGGAGCAATTTTTTCAACGAATTTCAATAATTGGGATTTAGCAGTACCTGGGTCCCCCAACAACAACACATTAATATCACCTCTTAATCTCATACCGTCTGGTAAGATCTTTTTTGATCCTCCCATCAACAAACAGGTAATGGCTTTCTTGATATCTTCGTTACCATAAATGGAAGGTGCAATGGAGTTAGCAAAAACATCGTACAAGTTTGGCATTCTGGACATTCTCAAAAACTCTTCTTCTTCCTCTTCACTGAAAGTAATACCTTGACCATTGGCACCATTATCAATATCAGTTTGGAATCCCAAAACTCTTAAATATGGATTACGGATAGCAACATTTGAAGTGGAACTATTTCTAGCCGATTGTTTCGATTGGAAAATGGCATATATACCAACAATGGTAACCCTGGTACCCGGAACAACCTGGTTGGTCAAATATCTATCAGCTTGTAAAAGTATATGTCTTGGCATTTCCCCAACTGGAACCATATCTGGGGATTCTTGTAATTTCAAAACTTGTTGGTCGACAAAGGAAGATTTATCGTGAACAATAACATAGGAATCGTTTGGACACTTCTCTTCTGTGGAATTTGGATCAGAATTATGAGGAGCCTGACATCTAGGAGGTAATTGAATTTGACCAAATCCGTGTTTAACTTTAATTTTCATAGTGTGTTTACAAGTACGACAAATTAATTGTACTTGAGTAGCTCTGGAACTTAAAACTGATGCAGAAATAACAATACCGCTCACTCTGACAATTTTGGCAATATGTTCCGAACCCAAATTTCTGATTGAAGTCTCATTTGCTCTTGAATATAAGATTAATTGACAAGTTGGGAAATCTTGAGGAATTTCATCGTTCGACAAATAAGCAATTCTTTTGGCGATATCCGTGATGGCACTTTCAAAAAGTGGAATCATTTCAGCTGGATCATCACTCAACTTTTTATTTAATTCTTCATTGAAGGCAATAAGATGGTCGGCTTCAACCTTCAAGAAATAGTTTTTGATCAACAAATTTTCCCTTAACTGATCTCTGTATATGAATTGGGAATCTATTCTGTATTCTAAAATAAATGAACGGAAAGCTTTGGTGATTTCATTGTTTGAATTTTCTGCTGGTTCTTCTCCAGGTAAAACATGAGCAGAAAAGACCTCTGGACGTTCGAAAGACATGGTTGATTATGGTATATCGGAGGTAACAACTTAAATGAACAACAACTCTAGTAGTCTAATGAAAAGAAAAAGATGTGGTCAAAATTTTCACACGTAGAAGCCAAAAAAAAAAAAAAAGAACACAGATGCGTAATCTGTGCTGTAATTAATATACCCAAAAGGGGTTAAATTCTTTTAAGATCGAAAAAAAAGAAAATTCCTCAGCGCTTTTTACGCGTTGCAAGAAAAGAAAAAAAGAAATGGTCCCTAGCAGGATCGAACTGCTGATCTTGGCGTTATTAGCACCACGCCTTAACCAACTGGGCCAAGGGACCACTTGTTGGAATTGGTGAATCTACTGCAGAGTGACATGTAAGACATTTAAGGAAATATATTTACAATTGCTTATACTCGTGGTATTTTCTATTAAAATAAGTTTAAAATAAGTTTAAAATTGTAATAAACATCCAAGAGTGATATATAAATAGTCAGATATTGCCGTTAACTATCTATTTTCTTTATTTTTCATCTAGTTTGTATTCGTAGAATTTAATGTATTTTTTGTCGTATAATCTCGATAAAACAGACATAATCTTGATAATAACCCCCATATATTCCAATTTTTATACAAAAATCATTGAAAACAAAAAGAAAACAATAGATAATACCAACAACAGATTACTGGAATGCAAAATGATGCCAACTTTATTTCCAGATGTTGAATGTGTTGATAGTTATCAATCATATGTGTAATTGGAGATTGAGAATTTTTGTGTATTAAAAATTTACTCCACCTTTTTAGAGTGAGTCCAGTTTTAACGTAAATAATTTATCAACAAAAACATCTTATTATAAAACTTAGACAAAGAAATCTATATAAATTATATGAAAAGTAATCTCAAAGAAAAAAGTATCAAAATTTTTTAAGGGTAATGCCCCTTTCTTGGACCGAAATAACCATCTGGAGCATGTAAAGTTGCGTTCAAGTAACCCTTACTCATGTTTCCATCCCATCCCTCGTATGGCACATTATTTCCCCACCAAGAAATTGACTTGTCATGATAATAAACAGCAAAGAAAATGATTATAGAGGAGAAAGCAATACCAGCGTCAAGCCCACTTGACAAAAGATAATCATATTTCTGCCACCATGCTTCATACTTCTTGTTAATGTAGTGCATGAAGGCATAACCGACGTACAATCCGCCAGTGTAGTAGGACAAATTATATGGAGCATAATTTGTCATTGAACCAATAATAATTGAGGGTTCAAAGTATTTAGCAAGTTTTCTTGGACCCCATTTCTTGAACACAATACAAGGGAAAGCCAACAAAAATCCAATCAAGAAACTCCATTTCAAGATAGGATAAAGACCATTGAACACTTTCTTTGGCCCTATGGCCCCCCAAATAACTGAAGCATTGTAGAATGTGACACCACTTGGGCAAGTAAACTTTTGCCTGTTATCAGGATAACAATAGTCCTTAATACCCGTGATTTGGTAGTTTAAAATACCCAATTGAATGAAAGCTGTAATAAAAACCGAAATCAATTGACATCTATACGATGCTCTAGGAGGAATCTTGGCGTAGTGACCCACTTTCAAATCATTAATGAAATTTTCTGCTTGACCATCGATGACATAACCGAAAGATTTAATAAATGATAGAGCCAAGCCATTACCTGGAATAGCATAACCAATGATCACTTCAACCAAGACATTGACACCAAAACTAAACATTGTTCTTGACAGGACCGTAGTTATTGGAATCAAGAACACAAAGTTTAGAGCCAAAGCAAAGAAAATTCCCCAAACAGGTGTTTCAGCGGGATACAATTTAACACATAATATAGCTAATACTAAAGAAATAACAACGATAATTAAATATGCCCATTCAGGAACTTCGGGATAAGCTCTCATCATAATGCTATGTGGATCATTAAAACCATCATATGAGGACCTTTTGAAGTTTGTGAAGCCATAATATACGGATTTCAAAGCTTCCCACATTTGCTTGTAGTTCATACACACTTCATAGAAAAAATGAAACGGGTAAAGAGCAAAGGCTGCACCATATGAAACCAAGCTGGCAGCGGAGTAGAAAGGAGGGCCAATTTCTTGGTATTTAGCTTCATCAAACAAGGAATCTTCGTTGACAAGCGATGAAACATGGTATGGTTTACCTTCATTAGTAAACAATCTGTTGGTATTTATTGGAAGGTAACCAGTCCATTTATAATTTGTATAGAATAACCCCAAAATAGTGAAAAAGCCAATTACCATACCCAAATACGCAGCAACTGTATTATAGAATGGAGTATACAAATAGCTTGCTCCGATAATATTCATATCAAAACTAGGAATTGGGTTTAACCCTAAACCACCAAAAGAGCCCGTGACAACAGCAAGATCATAGTTGTCAGGTTTGATCCAAGTCATCCAATTGAATTGGGAGAGAGCCTGGAATAAGTAATATGGGACCCAAAAGTATAAAAAGGAAACAACTGCCACGATGAAGAAAAACTTGTAACCAGAAATTGTCCATCCATTGATGTTGGCCTTAACTTCTTTAGTCATCAATGTTTTGTTCAACCTTAAGTTGGGTAAGATGAAGGGCCATAATGCTTTAGTTGGATACACTGCAAATTGTCTCATAATACCGGAAAGTCCAAATCCAAGGAAATTTGATGACAAAGTTAACAATACCTGATAACCGAAGTCAGCCCACTGATTGTTATAAAATAATTCAGATTTCTGCATCAAAATGTTAGACGAAACATAAGATGTACCATTGGAAACACCACAAAAGATGGTAGCTAGCACCTGTTCCTTGAAGGAATATGGACCTGGATTCAAATCAATAGTCCATTTCCAAATCTTAATTTTCCATTTTGGCAAAACCCATTCCAAAAATAAACCGGTTGGGTACAAGAATACTTGCACCACCGACATACCGAGACTGATTGAAGGTTGTCTTTCAACAAAGAACTGATTAATCACTGCACTGATAGCTGTCCAAAGAGAAGCGGCAATGTAAACTCGAACTGTTTCGACAGGGATGGTGGGATCGTCATAAGGGTCCGTGACAGCTCTGACTTGCGGATATGGAGACCAATAAGCAATCAAGACAGCTTCCAACCTAACCTGCAAGTCCCAATCAACGATCTTGTTGTATGAATACGGAGCACCATTCTCAATCTCACCATCACTAATTGAGGAATGGTCACTTGAAACTTTGCTGGTATGAATGAAAGACTCAAATTTCTCTTTCAAAGTGGTTGGATGTGGAAGCTCGGTACTAGGTCCTTCTTTCCCTTCCATAGAATCAGTTCTTTGATTTCCTTTGTAATTGACTAACTTCTCCCATAACTCTTCATCGATGATATTAATATCGTTAGAGTGTTCCTCGATAGTTTGTTTCAATATCTCAACCGCTTCTTCAGTTGATGTCTGTTCGATCTTTTCAAAGATGAAGGTAGCTTGAGGAGGTAATGCATCGAAGTTAGTCAACGAATCATAATGCAATCTCTTCAAAACAAGATCTTTTTGAGCTTCAGTTAATGTTGTACCAACTTCATCTATAGCAAGTGGATTTGAGGTAATTGCCTTAATATCAACTTCATGGTCATTTATGTTTAGGTGACTTGAGGCACTAGTGACGTGAATATCAGACGCATCTCCTTTCTCTGACCTGGCCATTATTGAATAATTCTGATGCTTCGATAAGTAGAATATATCGTTTGAAACAATTCCCTGGAATTAAGCACCTTATTAAATAGAAATTCATTTCGACCAGTATTAGACACAAATGGGAATGATGCAAAACAAAAACGAATCTATACCGCCAAAAGGAAACTGTGAACGGCATCAAAAGCATAGCAGGATTCAAGTTTGGGCCAACAACCACGGTATTACAATTCATCAAAATCGCCTCTTGAAAAGTAATGTTATGGCTTAGTTTGCTTATGTTTGTGTGAAACACACACGTTCCGAACCACCCTGTAGGCCCTCTATCCGTTCATGAAAAGTACTTATCTGTGATAATGGATAAACTATAAGAATCATAAAAACCTGTACTTCGGAAAAACAAAAATCCAGAAGTTTTAGAATCTGATTGTTTTGATCTTTTAGTGAGATCATGAATAATTAGCTGCCAAATAAAAACTATTAGAACTGTATTCGTAAAACTGCTGTCAAAAATAAGTCTTGTAATGCAAGACAGTACTGTAATTTGATTTCAAATTTGATGCCGTCTATTAAAAGTAGCGCAAATCCATAATATGTGGTGTATCGTCAATTCCTACCAAACCCACTCCCAATGCTACTAACCATTTCAAGAATAACCTTTGCTTTATCTAATATATTGGACCTTTCTATTGGCCCAGTGTGTACCTTTGGGCCATTAATGATTATCATTATCATTATAATTATCAAACCTCTTATCTGAACTTAATCTCCCATATTTACTTGAATCATGGAAGGTCGTAAAATAACAAAGCGCATTAGTAAATCATGAGTTATTGTTCCTTGTCTGAACAAAATCAAGGTCTAAAAATATGCATGGGTAGCAAATGTATCAACTCCAAAATGTGTGGTGTCCAATAATAATAAGAGCTGTATCATCACGGATGAATTCGTGATCTAATGCACAATTCCCTTATTCCAAGTCATTTGTTGCAAGATGGATTCATTCCCTGCAATTAATTGTGGATGTAAAACTGTGGACGAGGTTTCTCTTATTTTCGGATAAATTGGCAACATAAGGCACCAAAGACCAATCAAACAAAAACGAAATTCAAGGTGGATATTTTGGTGCCGAATCACTCCACTTTATGGCACTGCTATCGCCACATATTTCCAATGGTACCCAGTGAAATTCATGGTTAGTAGGAAACTGGTCTTCTAATACAAGGCAATTTTTTTTTATCGCCGGATTAATCTTATCAACAAAAATTTCGGTAAATGTGACAAATAATTAATTATTGAAATAAATGGGTAATGATACATCATCACTTATAATACAATTTAATAAGCATCATTGTAGGAAATTAACGTGGTTCATGATTCATTGATTGAGAGGTAAATTTGGTTATCTAACATTTTTTCTCTACTCTCTGTTCCTAGCACAGAACCAACCCAACCTTAATGCAATTATCCACCAATATATATCCACAATCAATTCTTTTTATTCTTTACAACCAACTTATTTATCTTAGATAGTACTCTTTACAATATTATGAATCATGCTTCTTAAATATATGATATTCCAATAAATGAAAACTTGTGTTATACAGCAGATTTGGAAAATAAGTCAAATTCCTGCATATAATCGATTTTTCAAACCTCATCACAAATTTTATAGATTCGAATTTTTTTTTTAATTGCATCTTAAACAACCAGTAAACATAAAATCACAACCAAGGACTCAGCCATGAAATTCATTGTGTCTTCAGATGATACAGGTGCAGCCAAAGAAGTTGTTTGTAATAGAGGAACAGATACTTCAAAGCAGGATGCCACTCAACCTATATCCATAAATAATTTCTTTTCCGAACCAAGTGCAACTTTAAAATCAAGAATAATCCATCTCCTTAGTTTCAATTATCAGTACATCATTGGTACTCGACTTGGTGGACAAGTTTCAGTATATGAATTACCCGAGGAAGGAGAAGGAGTAGAAGAAGTTGAAGAAAAATATAAATTATTGCACAATTTTGAATTACCAGTAAGTAATGATGACAAACCTATTGCATTAGTTAAGGTTGAAATTTTAGAAAGTGTCATTGTTGCATTTGAATCCAGCAAGATTTTCTTGATTCACATAAATGAAAAATTCAATTTCAAGCCATTGGAAATCACTCTCCCTGAAGCAAAACCAATTAGTGCATTTACAATCAACCCAGAATCTGAAAATATAATAGCTGTGGGTGGAAAAGAAGTTGATTTGCAAGTGATACAATTATTCAATGCCAAAATCAACAGTACCATCTTCAAGAAGAAAAACTATGAAAAAGAATTCTCCCCAAAAGTTGTTTTCAAAGCCAAGAATGTCAAAAATGATCATTTAGATCTTAGGGTTCCAATTTGGATCACTAATATATTATTCTCAAAAGCAGAAAAAGGTTATAAACTTATCACATCGACAAGATACGGACAAATTCGTTTATACGATACAACTGAAGGAAGAAAACCAAGAAAGGATTACCAAGTCACTGACAAGCCAATTGTTACTTTGTCATATGCAAATGATGAACAATCCGAAATAATAGTCACCGATACTCATAGTCTCATGGCCAAATACTCATTAACCAAGATAGATGACAAGGCATTCAAGACCAACTCTGCCTCTGCCGGGGATATAATTAAGCCAGTGCCGAAATTATTGGGAAAGTTCACTGGTGGAAACACGGGGGCAACTTTTGGTGTGCAAGTATACGAAGATATCGTTGCCTTTGCTGGTTTGGATAGATACTTGAGAGTTTTTGATTTGGAATCCCGTGAGATTTTAGCTAAGGTTTATGTCGGAGTTGAAGTTTCATCCCTCTTGGTGTTGGACGACGAAGACGAAGAAGATGAAGAAACCAGAAAACGTAAGAGAGATGAGCAAGAAGAAGACGAAGACTTGTGGAACGAATTAGACAATACTAAAAAGCAAGCTATATAGATTTTTCAGTTTCAATACCACGACTATCGGACCTGTTACTAGTGTTGATTACACTCATACATTTCCATTCATTCAAGTAATTACACTTCCATAATCGTAGTTTCCCATCATCACCGGCTGACGAAAGAATGGTACCAGTCATATTCCAACTAACTCTCCAAACTTCCAGTTTATGATCATTAAGCTTAGCCAATGTTTCTATCCTTAGATCTCCATTGGGTTGTTCAGAAGCTTTGAATATTCTCACAAAGCCATCTTTACAACCAGTTGCAATTAGATGATAGTTTCTCCCCATTGAAGGTGCCCAACTAACAGACCTTATTAGTCCATTATGTTCAGGAAGATTAGAAATTTTCACATATTTATTACCCGAAGTTTCTTCTTCAGTGGCTTCTTTAGGAGCACTACCATAAATGAAACCTTGATCTAAGGCAACAACGATAAATTTTTCAGTTTTCGTAAACTTAGAAGGACACCACTCAACGGCAAAACTACTTTGTAAACTCTTGGCTGGTAACAGCAGGGTTAATATGGCAATTTCACTTGTTAATACCCAGTTTGTCAAATTGTTGGGTTCAACAGATTCATAAATTCTAAATATCCCATCCGATCCAACACAACCCAATTTAAATCCCAAATGGTTGGGAGCAAAACAAACATCGTAAATTGGACCATATGATTCTTGTGCCAATGTTGCCAATTTCGTCCATCTTCTTCCAGATCCTGGCATTTCATCAGGTTGCTCCTGCCATATTTTAACAGTTCTATCATATGAACAAGAAGCTAGTATTTTGGAACTGGAAAATTCAGGATGGGCCCAGGATACTTTCCCAATCAGTGAATCATGTGCTTTCCACAGGTCGTTTAATATCCAAGACGATGTTGCTGTATCCAAATCAAACACTTTAATATGTTGATCGGAAGAAACTGTCGCTATATGTTTCCCATAAAAATCGTATTTAATATCATGAATCAATTCTTCATGACCTGTTATGAATGGTTTCAAACTCATTTTGATTAGGAAGGGGCGTGTTGTTTAAGTGATTTCGGGTGGTAGTTTCGGAGGTTCCTTGTTTTGTCTGTTTCCCGTTTAATTCACGTTTCGCCCGCCATTGACGAGATTTTCTGTAATTTTTTTTTATTGGAGGTACTTTGTTTACGTCTAATTTTTCAGCCTATTCAACAGGTTTCATTTTTTTTTCATTTATTTATTCATTACTAAACAACTTTTATTCCTTAGCCTGGGTCATGTTTATGAGATTACTA